>VYYJ01000518.1:6241-55030 GCA_021029165.1 Cyphoderus albinus
ATTGCTGAAGCGACGACTTTATTGGACGCTGCTGAGGAACCACTGGCACTACTAGGACGATCAGTGCATTTCGAACTTTTGATGGCTCGATCCATTGCTGAAGCGACGACTTTATCGGACGCTGCTGAGGAACCACTGGCACTACTAGGACGATCAGTGCATTTCGAACTTTTGATGGCTCGATCCATTGCTGAAGCGACGACTTTATCGGACGCTGCTGAAGAACCACTGGCGCTATTAGGACGGCCTCCAGAGGATGTGCACTCTAAAGACTTCATAGCTCGTCCTAAGGCTTCATCAGCAATATGGTCACTTTCCCCACGGTCTGTATCATCGGTAGTATCATCAAGGCACTCCAGAGATTTGATAGCTCGTCCTAAGGCATTGTCAACAGTATCACCTTCACCGGACCCTGGCGAGGAAGCGCCGTCTAGATCGAGATCACTTTCCTCATGACCTCCGTCAGTCGTACTAAGATCAGTGCACTCTAAAGACTTGAAAGCTCGATTCATTGCAGTAGCCACAACGTTGTCGGGCTCTGAAGAAGCGTCACTCACACTTTCACAACTTCCGGAGGGGGTACCACTATGAACGCATTCTAACGATTTGATGGCTCGATCCAACGCTGCACCGACAACTTTCTCGGGCTGTGATGAAGAGCCAGTGCAACTTTCTCCACGGTCAACGCATTCGAATGATTCGATGGCTCGATCCAACGCTGTACCGACAACTTTGTCCGAATCTGACGAAGAGCCTGCGGCACTTCCACGATCAACGCACTCTAACGATTTAATAGCTCGATCTAACGCTGAAGCGACAACTTTGTCCGAATCTGATGAAGAGCAACTGACACTTTCTCCACGATCAGCACACTCTAACGATTCGATAGCTCGATCCAACGCTACACCGGTAACGTTGTCTGGCTCTGAAGAAGAGCAACTGACACTTTTTCCACCATCAACGCACTCTAACGATTTAATGGCTCGATTCAACGCTGTAGCGGTAACGTTGTCGGGCACTGATGAAGAGTCACCTCCGGAGGGGGTACCTGAAACAGCGCGCTCTAATGGTTTTTGGGGTCGATCCTTTGGTGGAGAGATAACTTTAATGGGCTCTGAGGGAACGGCAGTGACACTCTCTTTAGGACTTTCGGGTATGGTACCATGATCAACGGTCTCCAAAGATTTTTTTGATCGATCCACCGGTGTAGCAATAACATTGTCAGGCTGTGAGGGAACTTCGATGACACTCTCTTCACGAATTTCAGGTGTGGTACCATGATCAACGGTTTCCAACGATTTCTTGGGTACATCGATGGGTGCAGATGTTGCAGTGCTAACATTGTCGGGCTTTGAGGGAACGTCAGTGGCACCGTCTACACGACTTTTGGATGGAGTAGTACCATGATCAATGGTCTTTAACGATTTCTTGGCTACATCAATTGCGGAAGCGATAACATTATCGGGCTCTAATGAAGAATCAGTGACACTTTCTCCAGGACCTTCAGAGGGTGTACCATGATCAACACTCTCTAAGGATTTCTCAGGGATAACCTTGTCGGGCTCCGAGGGAACGTCATGGACTCTTTCTTCACGATCAATGCTCTCCAATGATTTGCTGGCTCGACCCAACGCTGAAGTGATAACTTTATCGGTCTCTGATGAAGTCTCACTGGCAGTTTTTTCAGGACGTCGTCTTGAGGGGGTACCAGAAACAACGCGCTCTGATGGTTTTTGGGGTCGATCCTTTGGCGGAGAGATAACTTTAATGGGCTCTGATGGAACGGCAATGACACTTTCTCCATGACCTCCAGAGGGGCTAACACGATCTACACGTTTTAACGGTTTGGGTTTGGGGGGTCGACTCTTCGCTGCAGGAATAACTTTATGGGGCTTTGGGGAAACATCTTTGACAGGTTTTTTACGAACTTCAGGAGGGATATCACGATGAACGGGCTCTAACGATTTGATGGCTTTATCCATTGCTGCAACAATTACTTTATCGGGCTTAGTTTTCTTTTTATCCCTATATTTTTTCGCGACTCGTTTCAACTCTTCGTGGACCATTTGTTCAGCGTCTGCTATCATCTCGTCTTCCAAACACTTGCCCACCTTTTCTTCCCTTTCTTCTATGCATGGATCCCCACAGGGATAGGGATGCAAAGGCCTGTAAAATGGTACTACAGGAATCGCTCTGAAATGGGGAGGCGGCTGTTTAAAATCATCAGGTTTCAGATTTTTCTGGCCAAGAATTCGTCTTCTATTGGCCAGACCCTCGTAAGCGTGGGCACAAGGTCTATTGCTTTTCTGGTACGTATCGAAAGCTGCCTTTATCAGTAAATCAAGGATGTAGTTCATTATGGAACGGGTCTCTTCGGTCTAATTAAATTTAAATTCAAAACTTCAGTGAGTTAAGCCAGCTTTGGTCATAATCGCAAGAGTAATTTATGCTTAGATCTCGTACCATTGTCGGCATTGCTTGTTTTCCGGGTTTCAGGCTAACCAGACCTTGAATGAAGTTGGTAAAACTGACCTTACCAGATTCTTGTTTAAGATTTCTCACCATATCAATAAGATTTTGGCGGACACGCCACACAGAGTCGTGATAAGATTTCTTATACTCCATTTGATTCTAAATTTAAGTCCATTACGCATATCACAGAAAATGAATTCTTAAAGGTCTAATTATTTAACTACTTAATATTCACTTACACGGACTACACTCAACCATCGCATGCCAAATTTTCGAAGGAGGTATTCTTCTCTGTCGGCTTTCCTTTGTTTTTCCAATTCCTTTTGCCTGCAAATTTCTAATCGATTTTCTTCAATGTGCTCAAAGTGTTTCATCCTTCTATTCTGTCGACACTCTCTCTCCGCGAATTTTCTCTGCTCTAAAGCGTGGGTATATTTCATTCTTGACTTCTGGAACTCTCTCTTAGACTTAATAAAGCTTTCCAACTGAAAACAAAACCGACATTTTTTTTTCATTAATCACTTCTCAAGATTCCCCACTATGAATAAAAGCTAGACTTCTGTACGTTTGCTTCTCTCGAAGTTTTCTTATGCTCCGCTAAAGCTTTCCTCATCATGTCAGCATATAATTGTCTGCAGTACCATTCCAAAAGTATCCGCCGGGCTCTTCTGCGTTCAGCTCGTCTCAATTTCACAATTCGGCTTTTCACTTCCTGTCGAAGCTTCTCCCTTTTTACTGCCCTTTCCGCTTCTTCCTTTGACTTTGATTCGCAGTAAGCCAGAGACCTCTCTTTTTCTTTTAGTCGCAAAGAAAGTTGTCTGCGGAAGATAAGTGAGAGGATTCGCCAGAGACCATGGATTATCAAAATGCCTTAAAATTCAATAGAAAAAAATGTATGTGAATCACATACCGAGCCTTTTTATCTTTCATGAAAGCTTCCAGATAGCGCCTTTTCCTTTCATCCTTTTCCACCCTCCCCTCTCTCCTGTCAAATTGTCTAATTCGATAAGATTGTGCTAGCTGGGCTTTGCCAAGTGCATCCTACAAAATAATATTTTCTTTTTACCAATCTCATTTTTACCTGATAAAGGTTTCTTGAAGAACAGTGCTTTTAGTTTACAAATTGAAGCCACATCGAACCTGAAACCTGAGGTCATCCTTGACAGTGTTATTTCGTAATCTTCCTAGGTAAGCCCTGTACGTATTAAATTCTTTCTTGCTAGCATTGACGCCTCCATCTGATGGATCCACTAGTCCTTGATCGACAACAGCTTCGAATACGTTGGGATGACTTTCAAAATAGTCTTTCAAATTACGATCGTGGAGGGAGGTATAACCTTTGGGAGTGGCTTGTATTTGAGGATCCTCATTGTCAAATTTGGTTTTGCGAGATGAGACGTAAATCTGTGTACAATTTGACATTTAATCTAAATAAGACCGAAATGACGTCACTATGAAAATTGATGCAAATATGATCAAGAGTGACCAACATCTTCGCCAATCGCATTCCTCGCAAAGACAAATTCTTCGGCAGGAGCTGGAATGATAGGAAACTTCTGCTCCAATGGATAGTTTTTCCAGCGGGGAAGTGGATTCGGAGGCAAGACATTTACAGAAGGACGTATCGCATTGCGGTATGTCTCAACTCTTGTGGGATTCTTGACTAGCCGCATCTCTTGGTGTTCGGTCAGAATCTCTGATTCCGAAAGGTCAGGGAACCGTTCTCTACTTTTACTTTCTTTTGCCATTGCAGCTGTGCTAAAGTATTTTACTAAGAAATATTATGAAGGCTGCGGCCGATTTCTACTTTATTTTATGGAACAAAAGATTCCCCGAGATAACGCTGAAATGTGTATTGTTTAACTTAAAGAAAAAATGAATCGCAATGATTTTAAGTTAAAATGAAAATATTTTTATCTTGTAAATAATAATTTATTTTTATTGGCTACATTTCCAACTACATAAGACATAGGTTATCAATAGTCGTGACATGGTTATATCTATGCAACAATTTTATGGTTTGCAATTGGTTTAGCATGATTTAATTGCTTCAACCATCGTCAGTGTCCTTTCTACAGCCCAGTCTTACAAATCGTTTACTCAAGTTCACATTATCGCATAAAGTTGCAGTATCAAATTACAGGTTCCTTCAGGATATAGATTTATATGTCTTTATATTTTATGCTCGTTATTCTTATTGATAGGTTACTACTCTCTGCACTAAACAATGAATTTTCCAAGCGTCTCTTAACATATTGAGGTCATTCTCAGAATGCACCTGATTTTTTAAAGATTTACTAGATTATTTTTCGCTTCTAATCCGGGTCAACTTCGACAGGGCAGGCTAAGATTGATAAGACATCACGTATTTCATATCTACTTTCCAAATCGCATGTGGCCATAATCGTCGAAGTCTTTAGGGTTCCTCTTGCCAAATCGCATGTGACCGTAGTCATCGTATTGCCTTTTCTGGAAGTACGTCTCATCCTCTAGTCCACCAAAGAGGTCCTCATCGTCAACAGCCAACTGAAAATTGATAAAAGGCAGTTATAGGTGTTACACACATGGACTATTAATTTCCCAATAACTGGAGAAAAAGACAGTCGGAAATAAAAAAATCTCTGCTTACCCCTGCCCTGTTATTACTAAGCAGTCTGAACAATCTACTCAACGCTGGATTCGCACTGAGAATTCTGACTTTTCTGGCAGCTGCAGCAGCATTAGGTGTAGTTGCTCCAGCTCCACTTCCTCCAGTTCCGGTTCCGGAAACTGATTCACATACAAGTGAAATACAAATGATGGCGAGGAACCCGATGACCTTTAAATTACACATTTCAACTAAAGGCGGAAACTAAAAATGGACAGAAAAAAAGTTTCTCGAAAAGAAAGCCTAGAAAGTTTCTCTCCAAAATTAGCAGAAAAGTTGGTTCCCTTTAGTAGTTTTTAGCGAGTGCTCCACTGGATTTATCCTTTGAAACTTCGAATACTAAACTGTTGATTCTTCGGTCCTCGCCAATTTCTTTATATAGTCTGCAGCCATATGCCATTAGAATAGCGTACTGCCTACTTATTTTTAAACGATGATACAAAACCGAGTGGTCTTCAATGTGGTGGGAATGATTGACAAGAAACCACCGGAGACGAATCTTGTGGGAATCTGGTGTTAACTTGATAAAGGGAATTGTTCATTTTCCTAGTAACTTTCATTCCACGCTTCAAGCAAAGAAAACAATATAAAGCTTTGGCTTTGGTGTCGAAAAATCTCTGAAATGCCGAAAAATGAATAATGTTTAAGTGACGCTTTGAATGCATGGCATGAGTTCTTATGTAATATGTTAAGTAATAAAACGCGTGGGTCGAACCAAAATTTGTCACCAGAGAAAAGAAGCAATGTGAAAAATTCATGACATGACTGACACACGTTAATCTGAAGCAAGATTCTCGAGAGACGCGATTCTAAGGTTCCGCTTTCGAGGAGAAGAAAACCAGATGGACTATAAAAATTATCGTTGAATTCATAATCTACGTTTTATTCTGCATCTACAACATTTTATACTTTTACATAACAATAACATAAAAATTGTACGTATTATACATATCTTCGAATAAAACTATAATGTCTTTGTAAATAAAAAATAATTCATTTTCGAATGAACTAGAATAAAGTAATTTTTTTCTGAAATAATCATAATAATGTACATTGAAAAAACAAGTACTGTAATTTTACCAGTACTTGTTTACAAGATTCTAAAATTACCGGATATAATGTAAATATTAAAGGTAAATGTGAAAATAGTCTCTGATTCGCATTTTAAGGTTTACTCTGGTCAGCTCTACATTTTTCAAAGTGACTGAGATGAACTTTCTGGGAGCCACTCCGGGACGTCTAATGGACAAATCATTCAGAATTTTACAATTTTTAAATGTTGTAAAATTAACTTTTTCAGCCAATAACGTTGCAATGCGCTCAGCTTTATCATCGAATATCTGTGAAATGAAACAGAAAATAGATTTGAAGTTATTGATACTCAACATTGTTGCTCCATCTCTGAGAATATAACATATGTACATACCAAAAAGTTTTTTAATGTCAGATACTGTATTTGTTGTCCCAGGGAAGTTAGCATGGTCTCCAAGTCGAGCCAGGTGTGCTCTACGCCTGATCCGAGAATAAGTTCAATTTTCTTCAACTTGTCCCTGCGGAGTACTTCTTGAAACTGGTTGGTAAATGTTGCTTGAAAGGATCGACGGAAATTCCTGTAATCGGAGTCATTTGGATCCTTGCAAATAGTAATAGAAACACTCTCCAACGTTTCTGACTTCGCTACATGCCATAGTAATGAACTTAAGTCACGAGTTCCGTAAACCAATGTTGAATAGTTTTTAAGGTTCGGGAGAGCTCTCATTGCCACACGACCAATGTTAGTTTGACCAAAGGGGCAGGGTCCAGTTAAGCTCACTGTTGTAATAGTCTTATGAGGGCGATTCAGGATAATTTCAGGAACTTTAAATAATGACCGAATGTAAGATTTGATAGAAAGCTTGTGCTCTGCTGTGAAGTTTTGATTTATGGTAGTCCCTAGTTCCAATTCTTGAAGACTTCTCAGTCTTGCTACAAAATCTAAAGATCCTACTCGGTACCTTGACATGTCACATATTTTAAACACTCGGAGACTTGGCATAACAGGAACTTGAAATCGGATGAATTTTAACGCATTTTCACGGTCTTGATGTGCAACAACGCTTCCTAACAATTCAAAAACTTGTAAAGTTGCCGTCAACTGACGAAGTAAATTTTCCAAGTCCACTCCGTTCACCCTACCTTGCAAGTTTCCAAGCTTTAGGGACGTCAGTCTAAATTCGCAGCGCCTAATAACCCTTAAAGTTCTTCCTGTAACGAGTCCTCCTTCACTCAATTCCAATTCCGTAAGGCTTCTGTTTGCAGAAATTCTTATCATTCTCATTGTGTTAAAGCATTCTCCGAATTCGAAATTTCCTTTGAAGCAGAAAGTCTCCAAATGGTGAGCTTTCCGAAATATTTTTGCAATAAGTCCTCTATCAATAAACTGGTCCTCCATATTATGAACTATAACCCTGCTCACAGTTGAATAATGATGATGTTTAATTTCTCCATGTCGATCTCCCGAAACAATGAACTTCTTTAGTCTCATCAAATCCACACTGACAGAGATTTGGCTAAACCAGTCTAGTACATTAACATTGGTTACACCAATTAATTGAAGTTCTTCTAGGTTTCTACAATAAAGGAAAACCTTTTCCAAAAAATGCCAATGGTCCTCACACCAGAGATTGGCATCAAAAGCAAGATACTTGATCTGATGGCCAAGGTTTTTGAAATAATCTGTTACTACCGGCCTTGTGAACACGGTACAAGGGTCAGCAATTTGAATCCTGCTTATCTCGGGTACCTCGAAAGGAGCCTCGAATGAATGGGTATTGGCAGAATAACCAAGACCGTTGGGGTAAGGCTCAACAATATGAATAACGTTCCGTACGCAAACAGTTTGGAACGCCTTCTCAGTAATTTCCTTATTCCAAACACGACAAACCAACCGAGAGGACGTTAGAGTAGAACCGGAATCAATATATTGGAACACGGATGAGATCACCTGAAAAATTAATTTATAAAATATTGTGTAAATAAAATTTATTGTAATGTATTTATATATAAAAATTAAACCACTTGACAAGTGACACTTGTATCAGGTATGGGATGAGAAAGTTTTCACCTCAGGTATAAGTAGAGGGTGAGGCCTTCCAATTTCAGTCTTAAATCTGTTTTCTTTGTCAATTCCATCCGGAGCTTCACCAGTCCAACCTTCACCGTCATCATCATCGTTGAAAACAGAAGAATTTTCCATTTCCAGAATGTCGGCAACTTCGCACATGTAAGCGTCATCCAAGTCGTTCGTTTCAAAAGGATCGGGTTTATTTTCCTGGTGTCCTCCCAGTCCTCCGTCGACTTCGGTTTTCCTCTCGGTAACCTTTCCCACAGTAACAGTTGACGTAAAAGGTGGCTCGTCTATTTTGTCACCGTCACATTTAATCTTTTTCGAAGGTGGTTCAGTTTCGGATTCGCTTTTTCTAGTGTCTACTGTTTCAATTTTTGAAAGAATATCTTCCAACCCACGGTCCAAGGTGGACTCCCTTTGGTCTTCATTGTTTTTTTCTGAATCCATGATCAGATGTAAAGACCACGTCACTTCAGCTAGTGCCAATGCATTATTGCATTCAAAATTACTAGGAAAATGACATCCAAGTGATCCAAGAAGTTTGTGTCTATTAAAACACACACAGAGGAACTACTAATTCGAATTCGATGCCTTTAATGAGAAATTGGCTTTTTATTAAATGTTTTATGCAGTTTACAAAAAAAATTAGTTATCTTTTAGTTTATTCCAAAGATGTTTATTCATATTATGAATTTCATAATTACCTTTACCTTTCTAACGTTACAGTCCTGAGTCTTGACTCCTGACCCTTCCCGAGAAGCAAAGCACCGAAAAGTTGTGTCCATAAACTGAAAGATAAAAACTCTAGTTTCACTTGACTGTCATAAAATAAAGCCCTTTCAAATCTAATTTCTAATTCTAAAATGTTTCTAATCCACAACACACATTTAATTATTCTTTAAACATAACTATACAAATTACAAGATAAGCGATACAAGAGTACGATTTTTCATTGATGTAAAAAAGAATACGACAAGACGACAACTCAATTTCTCAATTTGCAATGATTTTAGTCAAATTCATCAATCTACATACCTGAGCCTGAGCCAGCACCAGCAGACGAAAAGCGAATTCGAGTCAAGTTTTGCGAAAGTCAAGAAAGCAGCTGCAGCTGCATAAACATTACATTTACGGTTAAAAAGATACTCGAGTGAGTGGACACGAACACGTGTTCCTTCACTTTCTCATCCAAATCGCACTTTGTACGAATTTTAACAGTGTAAATCGTGCCAAGTACAAAAGTATTTACAAAACAATAGTGCTTTAGTGCATTGAAAGGATCGGCGAAAACATACCGAGAGAGACCACCCATCATGAATTATTATATGACCCATATTGCATATTGAACGGACTGTTGACTGCATATCTCCAACCACATATTTACATGAAAGAAACCTTTCGTTCGTCCCGTGCATTGGATAGAAGATTGCCGTTTTCATGAATTGGGTTTGGAGGTATTTCTGTTATAATAAAAAATAGTTTCACAATCGTGGTGTGGTGCAAGAAAACCCAGCCAAATCAGCTGATACGGGTTAACTCTAAAAAAACCCCGAGTCCATATTAAACCAAATTTTAATTTATTCAAACAACGAAACACCAGTAAAAAACTAAAAATGGCACATCTGATCACAAGAAGCGCACTGAAAAATCTCAGCAGAACCTTATTTCCTAATAATGTAAACATTAAGCAAGTTATTTTTAAGGCATTTTATTTGTTACGGACAGGCGGAGGTTAAATCGTTGCAAATTGCAGACTCTAATCAAACATATTTAATTTGTTTAAACAGCCAATTTTTCAGGAGTCGAAAAGATTCTTAAACGTCCACGAGTACGTTAGTTATACAATTCTTCAGGACAATGGGATTCCAGTTCCAAAGTTTGGAGTGGCTGAATCCGCCGCTGAAGCGGGTAAAATTGCGAAAGATCTCGGTACTAAAGATCTTGTCATTAAAGCACAAGTGCTTGCCGGAGGAAGAGGAAAGGGACACTTTAAAGGGGGACTGAAGGGAGGAGTTAAGCTGGTCTTCTCGTAAGTGATTTTGAAACTTTGAGTCCGCTTCTGTACAAAGCACCCAAAGAGAAAGTGTGAATTTTATTTTATATTTTTTTTTATTCGTAGACCTGAGGAAGTAGAGCAAATCACCTCGCAAATGATTGGAGACTATCTTATTACAAAGCAGTCCGGCGAGGCAGGGAAAATTTGTAACAAAGTTATGATTACAGAGAGGAAATATCCTAGAAAAGAATACTACTTCTGTATTATGATGGAACGGGCCTTTGGGGTGTGTTTTAAATGAAAAGCTTACACAAATAAGAATTATTTACTGATTACTCTCGCTTTGAGTTTTTTATGTAATATGTTGTTTATATTCTTAATGCGTAATGTATTTGTTTGTAGGGTCCAGTAATAATAGCTTCTTCACAAGGTGGAGTCAACATCGAGGACGTTGCAGCGGAAAATCCGGACGCCATTCTGAAAATCCCCATCGACATTGTAGAGGGACTTACACCGGAAAAGGCTTTGGCTGTCGCAGAGAAACTTGGATTTGGCGACAAATCGAAGGAAATTTCCCAAATGTTTCTGAACGTTTACAAGCTGTTCAAGAGCTCTGATGCCCTGATGGTTGAACTCAATCCTCTTGCCGAAGACTCCGAGGGCCAATGTAATATAGTACTACAATACCGTTTAAAGATAAAACTCGATATCAATGAAAAACTGATTAATTAATTGACTTTCAGTTATCAGCCTCGACGCTAAGATTCGATTTGACGACAATGCTGATTTCCGTCAAAAGGAAATATTTTCATACAGAGATTGGGCACAGGAAGACGCCAAAGAAGTGGAGGCTGCGAAACACAACCTGAACTACATAGCCCTTGATGGAGATATAGGATGCCTTGGTAAATAGTTCAGATTCAGTCAGCTTGTTGTTGATTCAAATGTCATTTACTCTACGACTAGAGGGCGTGTTGCAGCCAAGCTGCAGATAATCTAGCAAAGTGGATAACCCAGGCTTTATAATGAGACTAATTGTGATTTAGAATTGGCCACGAATAAAACACGAAGGTTCGAACGGCAGGTTCTAGGTGGTGGTGGTGGCAGGCGATGGATACCGAAGTGCGTGGTGTGGTATACTCGAAACGGAAATGGTTGTGTCGTGACTCACAACGGAAGTGGAGTTGTCGTTACTCAAAGCGGAATGGACGGTAGCAGTGAGCAGCGAAACATCCACAGAACAGTTGCAACAGCGGTGTAATAAAACGCTTTCTCAGAACGGCGGCGGCGTAAGTGCTGTGCGAAGGCCGTGGTTCACAACGGAAGTGAAATTATTCAGAGCAGAATTGATGATAGCAATGAGTAAGGAAAGAATCATAGAACAGATGCAGCAGTGGTGGAATAAAACGCTTTCTCCATTCTCGGGGCGGTGGCGGCGGAGGTTCACAACGGAAGTGCAATCACTCTAAGCGGAGCGGAAATGGTTGTGTAGTAATGAGTGACGAAAGAATCAGAGAACAGATCCGAACTTCAGGTGATTGACGGCGATTGAACTCGAAAACAAATAAAAACAAAACGCGGAGCAGAGCGAGAAGAGAAAATAATTATTTTTTTCTCAGTCGTCAGCTTGCGTTGTTATATTAACAGTCACCGTGTGTTGTGATGGAGATTTTAAAAACCTAAAAGCAATGGTCAATCAATGGCCATCTGGTCTTTCAAAGTGCGTACTCGTAGTAATAAAAATATTTACGTGACAACCATTCACAAAAAATAAACAATACTAAATACTGTCCATTGCCATTCATAAAAAACGGGTGACAGATACACAGATCTCTGCTCTAACTTACTAATTTAGATATTGTTTCTGACATAAAACGACATTAGATTAGGAGTTATAAAAATACATAATTAGTATCGTACAAAATTCATTACACGTTAAAAATCTACTTCACGTTAAATGATGGGGCTAAGTGACCTACACTGCACATACGTATAGTACGTGTAATATAAATCGACTGAAACTAATCCATTACGGGAAACTGAACAAGAAAAAGTAAATAACGAATTATTCATCTGTCTGCTGCCTACTTTCCTTTGGTCCGGAGTGAGATTTCCTACGGAGATTTAGGAAAACAGGAATTCGGGTTTTCATACCGTTTCTGACTAGGCCTACCCTTCGAATTTCTCCAAATGCACCACCGAATACTGCATACACGACTTCCGCTAATTTATCAATCTATCAATAATTTATCTATCCGCGTATTTTCAAAACCTCACAAACGCTTTAAAACTAACAATTGGCTTCTGTCTCTATTTATAGTTAACGGAGCTGGACTTGCAATGGCAACAATGGACATAATTAAACTGCACGGTGGAAGTCCTGCAAACTTCTTGGACGTTGGAGGAGGCGCAACAGCATCACAAGTAAAAGAGGCGTTCAAGATTATTACGGCAGATCCAAAAGTACACGCAATTATGGTGAATATTTTCGGCGGCATTATGCGATGTGACGTGATCGCTGAAGGAATCATTGCTGCTGCTCAGGAACTTAGTTTAAAAATTCCGATTATTGCAAGATTGCAGGTATGTTTTTACTTTTTCAATTCAATTATGCTACACTGCCGGTTTCAATGTGATACTTATTACTTTTTGATAAAACATTTTACAGGGCACAAACGTTGACGACGCCAAGGTGTTGATTGCTAGTTCCGGCTTGAAGATCCTCGCCTGCGACAATTTGGACGAGGCAGCTCGCCTTGCCGTTAAACTCTCAAACATAGTTAAATTGGCAAAGTCAGCAAAAGTAGATATTAACTTCGAAATACCAATCTAAACGTCATTAAAAATTTCAGACTCACAAGAACGAGTGAGAGTGTTACTAAATGTAAGAATTAGTAGCCGAATCAATGTCTTGCCCGCTTTATTGCTTGGCTAGCAAAAGATAACATGTAGCAAATGCAAAAATTGTTTCAAAAGCACTTCGACAGATTTTTAAAAGTACCCAAAAGTATTCCTAAATTGCTTTATTACCGTAATTCACCTGATATTGAATAGAGTCATTCATGTAGCATATTAGATTAGACTGTACAGTAACATTAAGGGCATCATTTTTGTCACATTAATTAATCTAATTAATTTATCGAATTATGTCCAATGATACTTTAGAAGCCAATGTGTGCAAAAGGGTTATTTCAAAATAAAAGGTTCCTACCCCTAGCACACTTGCCAATTAAAAGCATATTATACTTTAACTTTTGCTCTTGACCTTGGTCTTTGGCGGCGCAAAGTTTGGGGTGTGTGGTCCACAGCTGTCAAAAGCGTAATAATCCATTGTATGTGAATATTCTTTGTTATCACAAATTCCGCCGCACGCATTGGAACCATCACGAGATTGGCACGAAATTTTCTTCAAATTGCATAACATCATGGCTTCGTAACTGGTTAACACCGGAACAGTGAATGAATCCCCCCAATCAATACTGAGTCGGGGACAGGCGAACTGAATCCATGCGTCAACTCCTTTCAATAAGTTTAGTTTCGCAGGCATCACTTCAGACATCAGGATGACAAACGGGTGGTAGGACGCATCTTTAAGATTCTGATACACATATTCCATGGGCTTCGGATTTCCTTGTCGGCCTAGCGTTCCAAGGATTACACCAATACGGGGGTTTTCCTTTTCATTACAACTTACACTGCGAAGCGCTTTCGATCTGGAGTTTGCTAATGCGCAGTGGTCAAAGGTCTCCAAAGTTAAGGTGGTATTGTATGGATCATACCTAGATCCAAAATGCAAAAATGTTTTGTATTAAGTTGAATCGACATTAAAAATTAAAACCTGCACAAAACGTTTGTAATTTGATAATGTACCTGTACGCTTCAACGAGAGGATTTGCCATCATCATAGCTTCAAGATGGAACCTACCATCGCCTACGTACACAATTAGTTGAGTTTCTGGCACTTTTGGAGCTGTGCATCCTAAAATTTCTCCAGAACTAAGTGGTTTGCTTCTTGGAATTGTAATTTCGATGCGTTTGCTTTCTTTATTCAACGCAGCCTCCAACTCATTCTTCAAGGGAATCAAACTATTAGCAAATTGAATTGTGCTAACAAGCGAAATTTTCAGAAGGCTATTTTCGTCCTCGCTTTCAACTTCGATTTTACCGGTACGTTTAACATGTCTTGCACTTTCAATCTCAGTCGTTACATCAACTTCCAACTCTTCGTTTTTGGTTGAGGAAGTTTTCTTACTTAACAAGGAAGTTATCGACTCAACGGCAGAAGTCATGTTGAATTTAATGGTTACGAACACATAAATTGTGTCCACTTTGTTAGCGACAGAGGTTGGAACAAGGCAGGAGTGTCCATAGTGCACCAAAAGATCAGCACCCAGCATACTGGCAGTGAAGTCATCCACGCAACAGGCTCCGTAAGTGATATCTCCCATCAAAATCACATCCACCCCTGTCACCTGTGTGAGAATAGATCCTATTTTTGTAGAAAATATCAGTAACCCTGAAAATACACAAACAAAATTATTAACTACTGCTTGTTTTGTTTGGAACAAACACTTTGCTTTTGATGTGCATGTTTATAAGATAAAAGCACCACCTTCAGGAAACTGGAGAGCGACCGTTTTGCAATTTGGATTTTTTCGAATTCTCCAGATAGTTTTTCCAATCTCGAAATCATAGTTGCTGGGAAGATTTTGGCGAATGAGCGCACTAACTTGAGGGTCATCCTCTATCTCTTTGATTTGGACCAGAGGGGAAACGCTTTGTTTGGGTTTGACAATCTTGGGACCTCCTGTCATTGTGGTCGCAGTCGCAGCCATCGTATTCGTGATTCGTGGATCAAAAAGATTATCTTAATCTTGTTAATTTATTTAGTGACACAAAAATCTAAAAACCTTTTGCACACGTATTTTTTTAAGCGAGGAACTTTTAATCTAATTTGTTTTCGTCACAACATAACCTGACACCTAGAACCAAACTACTAGTGTCAAGTGTTGATGTTGATGATTATAAAGTTTTCTAATTCAATTTCTAGTTGTTCAATTAATCCCTTTTCACTTGTCACTAACAAATAGTATACCGCGCTGGCCTAAACAACAACGCAACTTACGCAACGGTAAAAACGATACATCACCAGATTCATTTTTTGTCATAAAAAGTCCACGAGTTCCATGACATGTGCTTCGTCAGTTGTAGCAGTGTGGTTCTTTCCGTTTTTAGATGTACATATCGGTCGCGGGTCGCAGTTTTGCACGAAGAGACAGTAGAGTCTACCTACACTAACCCTATGCTAGTGTGTAGAAATTGGAAATAAACATAGAAAATCATGTGTGCAAAACGAGTCATCAGTTCTGCTTCTGCCAGTCGTTAGTTACGTAATTAAACATAATTAAAGTTGAAAATATACTCCTCTGTGGCACCAACTAACTGCCTGTTTGTAATCAGTTCGACATTTTGAAGACATTGATTGAGCTGAACTTCGTTAAACGTTTTGAAACTGGGTGCTATTACTGCTAAAATGTATTTAGTAACTCCATCTGTAAGAGTGTTTTAAATATAATCTATTCGGATTCGGATTTCATGAGGTATGCTGCTCCAGACGTGGTTAATTTACCAGAAATGTTTAACGGGTGCTTGGAAGCCGTTGCCGCTGAGAATCGGGTTGTCAGTGTGGTCACACTCACAGCAACCACAGAGCCTAGTGACGACGACAAGGTTCTTTCACAGAGGACCTATCAATCCTGAGACAATAAAGAAGAGAAAGAGCTCAACGCTCTACTATTTGGCAGCTGTTGGCGTTCTTATCATTGGAAGCTCATATGCGGCGGTTCCACTTTACAGAATATTTTGCCAGGTAAAGTTGACATGACCAAACAAAAGACACAGTAAGGTGAAAGGACCGAACTTTCCTTTCGATTGTACATGCATTTGTATGATGCAAGACAGCGTTGTTACTAAATAATATTTATATTTTATTTATTGTAGTCGTATAGTTATGGGGGGACCACTGGTACACATGACACAGGAAAAGACCTCTCCCAGATGAAGAAGATACAGAAAGAAATAACGATAAGATTTAACGCAGATAAGGCCTCGTCACTTATGTGGAATTTCAGACCAGAGCAGACAGAAATTATTGTGAGTAAATTATTTAGTGTTATTTACAAAGAACGGGAATTGTAAATTCGTACGCAAAGTTTAGATTAATAATTATTCCTGTTTTAATTCGATATATGGTATTAGGTGACCCCTGGAGAGACGGCTCTTGCATTTTACAGAGCCGAAAACAAAACGTCTCGGCCAGTCGATGGCATATCCACTTACAATGTGATTCCTTTCGAAGCTGGTCAATATTTTAATAAAATCCAATGCTTTTGTTTCGAGGAGCAAAGGCTGAACCCTGGAGAGATTGTTGAACTCCCGGTGTTCTTTTACATAGATCCAGAGTTCGCAGAAGATCCGAAGATGGAATTTGTGGACTTAATAACATTATCATACACTTTTTTCGAGAGTAAAGATATGCCTAGTTTGGGAATTTTAGCAGGTGGATTTCCAAAGCATGGAGGCAGTAGTAAGGCTCCGCCTCTAACAAGCACAACTAGTGGCTAGCATCGTAATTAGTAATTATGTAGTTTATTAATATTGTATGTAAAAGCGAATACGTTGACGGAATAAAATTTATTTACTACCACACGCATTATTGCTATTTTGTGGAATATAAATACACATTTAATTATACATACAATATTCAGCTACCTACCATATTCGTTATTAAATCTGTTATGTGCAGACCTTAAATAATATCATAATAATGAAAAATCCGTTATTAAATGCAAACTCTATGTATATCTACAAATAAGAGTAAATCATTCACTCCCGGCACCTTCTTCGTCTCCTGGCTTTTTCGAGTCCCTTTTAACGACGTGCACTTTTCTGTTCGACAAGCATGCGACATAGGAACGATCACCGAAGCTCACTAATAAAAAATGAAATTAGACATCATATCGTAGGCAATTAAGATCGATTACAACAAACATAATATTTTTCAATAAATTCGACATAATACGGCATAATTACCAGTAAGTCTATTCCATTTACAAACAGAAGAAACACTGTTGCCAGCTTCTCCTGATTGAGGTCCAGCGTTAATTGATGCGTTGTCAAACGTTGCACTATTGTTGGTGAATCCATTCTGGCCACCTTGAGTTTGATTATTTGCTCCTCTGGAGGTTGCATTGTTGCAGTTGAAGTCCACCGGAAGAGAGTGAGACATTATAGAAAGGATGGCCTGTGCAGTTGCCTCCGAACTTGCCAATTCACCAGTGGACTGTAAATGGAATACAAAGGCATAAGTGGAAAAACAAGTTGACAATCAATTCAATCACATCGTTGATTAAACTTCCTTACCGACAAAATTGACCCATCGTCTTGCAATACCATGGAGCCTCTTTGCCCTTCCACCTTATCTAAATGCACCATGATGCTCTTAACCCGTTTCAGCGTGATACCGTGGGATGGTCGATTTTTAATTCTGCTGAAATTAGTTTATAAATTATAATATGAGTAAACTGCGGGCGTGGCGTTAATAATTTTATTTTTTTGGAATAGCTGGTTGACTGGATTTGTAGTGAACTTGCAGCTGACTTTCTGCTAGTAGTACAGGTTATGCGAGGATGATGATGATGTCAATAAAAGCGGCAGGCAGGCAATAGGCAAGCTTAGGAAAGCAGTATAATAATAGCCTAAGCATTTCATACAGGTTCACCATATTCGTACAGGGTTAAATGATACAAATTAAACTAGTAATAGTAGCAATTGAGGATTTTAAATGTGAGAACTGATGACTGACCCATGACTATAATGAATGTTAATGCATGCAATTATACGTATAGATTACATGAAAAACCGTAAATCAATAACGAGGTATCAGTTGAAATGCAAATGAATTAAATCATATAGATAGCCCTTTCAGTGTTGTATTGTTTCCAATTTGGAAAAGCTATATTTGCTATTATTTGATGTCAGTGCGTTCATGAAAACGATATGTTTGTCTGAAAATAGCCGTGGCCCGCAGGAGAAAGCGTGCATCTAAACAATTATTGAAAACGGATACCTAAAAGTTGACACAGAATACTTTCCTTCTGCAGAATATTGCGTAATTTCATAATTCGTTGTTATAAAAATATTATCTCTCACCCTAGCCTTGAAAATCTAAGTTATAGTTAAAATTGAAAACATTTCTTTCAGCAAAAACGAAACGGCTGGAGCTAGAAATTCTCACGTGTCCCCAAAAAATGTGGAGGATCGACTAGCCGATACATTAAAAAGGCTAGCGAAAAGCTGACATTCATTCAAGGAATCATCATTAATTAGTGTTGGAAATCATATTACAAAAAAAAAACTACGCTACTGTAAACTGAAGTTATGCTAAAGGGCTGCATTGGCCAGAAAGGAGATTACTTCAAACCATGTCTTTTATTCTGCTACAGCTATTCTGACAAATCAACACGTGACAACCCAGAACCATTCTTTGTGGAGCAATTATCCACCCATTTTAAAGTGGAACTGTCATACAAATAAGACCGTCTTTTACTTATTTCCGGAAGCATTAGCCATCACCATCGCCTCGTTGAAAATGAATAATTGGATGGTTTAGCGGCTCGATTCTAGTTCATAGTTCATTGGGCTCACGTTCATAGTTGAATACATTCATCGTGAGAATATACTAATACTAATGGCCTTACTGTTGCAGGACTTTGCTAATTTTCTTCTATACAGTAGTTTCAATTTTTGTATTTCTAATTAGAGAAATGGTTATCTTTTCAGTTCATACTATGAGAATTTTACTATTGTATTAAATAAAACAACCATCAAGTAATTTACCCATACATAATACATACAAGTTAATATGTAGATCATGGCCAAGACTATAACTCCTATAAAGCACATAAATTCAGAATTTTTTTCAACTGCGTTTTTATTTTTCATGTCTCGTAGCCCCCATGTCAAAAGTCTTCTGTGATGATAGTCAGAAGAACAGGACATGCAATTTAATATCCTTAGCATTGGTAGGTTACTTGCAATTCAGCCATACTTTTACAAGCAGCAACAATCACAGGACAGCAAATATAATATTTTAAAAACAATGCGCCCAATTACTTGTTTTATTTCAGGTTAGTTTTTAGTTTTTTTTCGTGGTCTGTCTTCTTTTTACATGTCAAAGTGCAGCTAATAAATGCCGTTGGTCGACATCACTGCATGAATATAAAATGATTTGGTAAGTGGAGAAAGAATCAGTAAGGAATGTCCCGGATGTAGAGATTAACTATTAACTAAAAGTACGTGAAACGTCTATTCGGAACACTCTATGTATCTTTCTTATGTCATACATGACCTATATGTGTCATTTCTGTTGTAAAAGAAGTTTGAAACCATAAAGAAGTACTTGCAAACTTGGAGTATCCGCAAAACTCCGCATGTAAGTGAAACGTGCCGAAGCGTCTTATGCAGTGCGAACTTAAGCTACATACATTTTGTTGGCCACAATACGTGAACTAAAATCATAATGAAGTGGGAGAAACCTAGAGACGAAGAGTTGTGTTCCCCGAAGAGAAGTGGCTCTTCCATTCTCCATCTTCAAACTATCAAATGACACTTTTTGCAAGGCACTGAAGGGATGAAAAAGAGATATTCCACTATCTACACTGAAACAGTCATAAAAAAGTCTTCAGTTCAGAAAAAACTTGATGGTTGTATGGGAAAGGTGGTGCCGCAGTAAAATCCGGACGCAGGTGAAGGTTCCTTGCAAAAGCTCATGGATCATGGAGAAAGAGACCAGCTTCAGCTCTTTTTTATTTTTAAGTCATAAAATCAGTCATTGAAATGAAGAAGCATTTGCAAAGTAAAAACTGCATGATGATTAGTGCGGCGTCTCTCTCCACTCCTTAAAAGTATGTACTAACTACAAAGCGTTAAAGTATCTACAGAAAGAAGCGTAACATTACTATCTACTTAGCAGATAAGTGCACACGGTGCACGATGGTGTGATGAGATCATTGCTATTCAATAATAACTTACGAGGAGAAAACAACACTGTAAAAATACGAGGCAGTGAATGAGTATGAAAAGGCTTAGTTGTTGTTGTTGACGATCCGGATGGAACGTTGCTTTTCTCCAATTTCTCCCCAAAAAGTATAATAATCCTTTCCCTTTTCCCGACTCGTAGATTCGCATATTTAACGACTTTCTGGATCTGGCTATAGTGTGTTCCATGTAGCAAAAGCTCGCTTTCCCTTCCTCATCATCATCCATCCTCACAGTTTGTTTTGTACGAGCTTTTAGATTTTATAGGACATCCACTCGCCTCTAGTTGCTGGTACCTGTGGTGTATTGTACATACATATTGCACTAATAGGGAATATTAATGCTCATCTTTGTGAAAGAATAGGTATAAACAAATTCCAAGAAATAAATATACGAGAGAGACAGAGAAAGAGTAAATAGTCGCTGTTGTTGCACCATCATCAAGCGCTGTCCTGTGAGACAGTAAGAGAAATCCAGCCTGCACCAGGTCTACAGATGCAGCTATCATTTTGACTCTGGGTTTTTTCATAGGATTTTAGTAAAATAAAAATAAGAAGCGTTCTTTTCTTAGAAAAAGCTCCTCGTGAAAAGCTTTAGCGCAAAATATAAAGCAGAGCCGAGTATTTGAGCTGGATGGAGGGGAGTTAAAATAGTAAAGAGTGCGATTCTTCATTGCCAGACTGGTGTGGTGTAATACGTGTGGAAAGTGGAGTGGATGTGGATACACGGAGATTCGTTTCGGAGAAGAGAAAGCAAGAAAAGGTGCACAGGGGACTAAAAAGGCGTCCTATACACACGAACTCACTCAGAAGCAAGTAAGTATTATAAGGATATTTGCCTTCGAGATAAAGTTGGCTACTGAAGAAGAAAAGAGGGAGAGAAGAGCAAAAGGGAAGATGGTAAGCTGAAGTCTGCTTCTATAAAACGACTCTTCTCGCATATTATTGTGGAATTGTCACTGAATGCATACACACACAACTGAGCTATGCCAGGTTAGCACAATCTTTTCCCTCGAATATTTCTTTGCTTTCTACTTGAAGCAAGTATTTGCTTACTTTCTCCGCTGTAAGAGGGAAGAGAGTCATGCAACCATGTTTGGGATTGATAAGTTGTAAAAATGGATGGAGCAAGTGCATGTGCGGGATAGTGATGGCTGGTTCCACGGTGGCTCTGCTAGACTAGAATTCGGGCTTCCAGAAAGAGGGAAAACGGTGAAGTCACGGATCAGAAAAGAGCAGTATGTTGTCAACATTCACGAGATCCATGCAGTTTCGTTTCTTCTTCTAGGGGCCAAAAGAATTTTATTCTCTCTTCTTTTTTCTTGTCGGTCGCTCTAAAAAAATATTCCTCGTGTACTAACTTTGGTTCGTTCGTTTCATACTACACATGATAAAAAGCACTATTAAAGAGTAGCCTAGCGCACCAAATAAAAAGTCGTCAATCTTTTATATTTCTCAACTGACATCATTTTTCTACTTGTCTCCTTTGTTCAGTCCCTCAGAGTTTTTCTTTTGTGGTTACTGTCGTCAAGAATCGTTGTGCGTTTGGTATCTATAAGAAAGAGAGACTTTATTTCAAGTGGGTTGTTTCTACAAGAAGGGAATTCAACAAATAAACTAAACTTTGCAACCTCTGAGGTCTCCAAAATCTGGTTTCTGTACTTTTCTGTACAAGTTTTAACTTTTAATAATTTAGTTTCCTTAAAGAGTCCTTGACTTTCGCTTCTCTAACTTAGTATCGTCGAGTCTAATTTTCCCACCCGAAACTCAACATTATTGGTAGAAGTAATTTTGATTCAACAAAGGACCTTGTCGGCGCCATTAGCAGTCAATAAAGAGAGTTATGCAAATTAAGATGAACCTTACACACACTTTATTTAATTTTTTGCAACAATAATCAGCTCGGTTCAGGTTGACAATATCTTGGAAAATAATTTTCATAACTTTTCTCTTCTCCGCTCTTCTCACTCCGCTGAGTCTCAAGTAATGTATACGTTTGTTTTACGTGAATGTGCTGCTAAAATAAAGTTTAACCCAAATAAAAAATTTCAACAGCTTGAGCCGGAGCATTTTCGTGGACAGCGGACCACTTGTGTTCTGTGTGATATACTGTCGGATGCAGATTGTTATATCCCAACTAGGATTACGTGAGCAGGGTCATAAAAGAGGAAAGTAACGCAAGCAAGCTAAAAACGTATAACAACATAAAAGTGAAGGTGGTACACGCAACGGAAGTTCTGCAGCAGTGTCAAGAAGTTGGACAACGTACCTATTACTATTACAGCATCAGTAAGCACATTCGGTGGGTGAGATAGTAAGTAAGTGCGAATAGACAGGGTTACACAACTTCATACTTACAGCGAGAAACATTGGGAAACTTCATCTATTGTGAGCGAGCCGTGAGCCCACTCTTCTCTTTCCTTTCATTTCAACGCTTCACTTTACTTCTTGACTTTTTCCATAACTTGCTAAAAGCAAGTCCATTCGTAATCCCAATTCGCACTAGGTAAGCAAAAGCAAGATGTTATGTGTTGTTTTCTTCTCCTTATACTCTTATTATGCGCCTTTCTAGCCTCTTCAGACCACTATACGAGATCATATCATTACAATGACATTGTACTTTAAAACACCACACCATTGTCATTTCCTCCCATTTTTCTCCCTCAACTTTCACGTTTGTAATGCTGCATGTGTTTGTTCCGCGTGTATACACATACCTATATTTTATATTATTATGGCATTGTCATTTCACTCTGACATCATTGCGCCTTTCTAGACTACAAACTACCCATACACTGATGTTCTGTTTTGCTCTTGTTCATTTTTTTATTCAACCCTTGGACACAAGAATAAAACTGCTATGTCGGGAAGAAACCGCTTGTTTATGTGATTGGCTACTCGTAGTCCGCATCGCATTGCAAATGATGACATAGAAAAAAGAAAGAAAAAGTAGGACTTTTCCTTTAATACCCCGACTCTTTCTTGTCCATTTTTACTTTTCACTCAGCTACCTTCCTGCTTGATTAGATTTTTGTCCCAAAAATAATAAAATATTTTGTTGTTGTAGGTAAGTAAAGTATAAGTAACGCTTGAGTATTTGAAGAGAGATGTTGTTTGTTATGAAGTTTTGTGACAAAACTTTTGTCTCATCATGATTATTGCTGGGTGTGTGGGAAGATGAGAAGAACGTTTGATAAGTGTGGGAAGTGAGGAATTACATGATATTAGGCTGCTTTGTGTCAATCAGACTAAGGGGAACTATAAACCGATTGCTTAGGGGTACACTGATTTTGTTATAATATTTTGTTAATAAATTTGGCCTGGTACTTCAAGTTCAGATAGATGCATTTCAAGTAATAGAAAATTAACGTGCGCGTAAGATTCATTATTGTTAAAATGTGCCGGAGATAAAAAAATATCTTGCTTTTCCTGTTTCCGGAAGAGAAGGCGATTTTACAGAATCTTTACTTTAGAATAGTGAAGGAAAGCTGCCTTTTACATATGTAGCGAGCGATTTGGTGAAAAGAAGAAGACCCGCAATAATATCATTGTGTGTTCTGCTCTGTACCAGTCGTCGAAAAGTGAGTGTTTTCGCTTCGGTTCTCTTCAGAATCGTTTACTGGCGACAGAAGAGAATTGCTTTAAAAGGGGCGAACTGTAATGGAGAAGGGTACTACGGTTGGGGAGTGAGTGAATGTGCATCAGTTTTTTGTGCAACCATGCACGTTATAGAAGGCGATGGAAGGTTGTACACTAGACATATAAATATAGTTGCTGCTTTTTGTATGAAACGGCACAGAGAACAGAGAAAGTGAAAAGAGAGAAAGTAAAGAGGAACTTGTTTTTCCTTCTTACCCAGACCAGACTAAACTTCACGCAGTAGGACTTTGTATTTTAATATAAAAATACTGCTAGTAATAATAGTTGATAGTACTGCACTGCCACCACCATCACTTCCTACTTTTCTATTACTCTTCTCTCTCTCTCTTTCTCTGTCTGATGTATCTTATTGCTGAGAGAGCCCACTTCTCGCTTAACTTTTCTCGCTCCCCTTTCATTCTTATTTTATTGTGGGTGCACAGTCTCATTCCAAGAGATTTTTTCCGGATTCCCCTTAGTCTTCCACTCTTCTTTCTCGCTTAGTTCTGTTTTTCTCTCTTCATTTACAATAGCGGAGTCATAGTCATATGCCGTATAAAATCTATAACGAGTAGTAAGATGCTAAACACTTTCAGAGTATCGCACCTACAGCACGGCAGTGTGGCCTGCTGGTTCTGTTCACTTCCCCCGTCCGGCTTTATCTATTCACTTTTTGGTCATCGCTGCAAGTCCCAACTATAACCGTAACATGGTCATATTTATTTTCACAGTCATTTTCTTTCTTTCTCGAGTTCCTCTTCATTTCATTGGATGTGAGTGCGAATGTCCGGACCAAGCAAACCTACATTATTAGTTAGCTAAAAGCAGAATAATTTTGGCACAAGGATGAACAGGCATGGTTGGAATGCTAAATATTCTCGTGTATCTGCAACTCGCATAGGTATGTCCGTAGTTAAAGCATTTAACGAACGGTATGTTACTTGCAGACACAGAGAGAGAGAACGACTAGAAGTACTGGTGGACACATTCTTCTTTGCAGAAACTGGCACGTGCTCTAGATTACTGCAGACTGAAAAATGTTCCAAGAGCACATGATGGCGTAATAGTGATATGTACTTACACATATGTCCAACTCAACTAACATTATCCACATTAGTTTTCCATGAAAGTCCAATGATTGGCTGTTAAATTGAAATGTAATTTTAGTCAACTGTTTTATGCCCTGGGAATGACTTCTTGACCTGCTTTCCTATTAAACCACTTATTTTAAAATTTTAGTGCCGTTTACTCTGGAGTCCAATTCATTTCCAGTACCATTAGTTCGTGATAAACAGGGCCGTTTAGGGGAACTGATGCTGTTTTTCGTGATTTAATACTTTTTATGGTGATCAACAGCAGAGTATCGTAAAAATTGTCTCTACCATACTTTAAATTGTCTCTTGTGCCAGTTTGAAAACTTTTTTATCTACCAATGAACAATATAAACTTGTATGGTTGAAAAACAATATAAATAAGTTTAAATTTCATGAAGCCGAGTTTCTCATAATATATTTCAAATCAGTGATGAAACAATTGGTAATTTTTCTTCACTTTTAACTACACATACATTGTAAAAGTTTGTAAGCTAAATAATGTGGCAAGAACGTTTTCACTTTTAGAGAAGGCATACCTATGTTATAAAGGAATAAGGTTTCCAGTCTGCATGTACGTATATTTTATATTTATATGTTAACATTGACATTGCCTATTATGCGCTCAGAATATACATACTCGTTTCATAATAATAATAATAATAATAATAATAATAATAATACCTCATTCAATAGTTAGTGAAAAGCTGTACAGGGAAAACTTTAATTTGTGCCTGTCACGAACACATTTTAGCAAAGAGGCTGCTGTTTCTCTCTCCTCCGGTGTAAACTTTTACTTACTTTAACTGTTGAAAAGCAAAAAAAAAAAGTAAGAGTGTGACGGGGCACACCAGGAAAAGTCAGGGCAGGCTGTTGGAAAACAAACTGGTTTTTGTATTCTATCTATGAATAAAACGCATGCACCAAATTTAATGCACTTTTTCAATTGTATGTAACCGTACATGGTAAAAATACTAGTCTTGTGTCGATTTCCTTTGACTTTCACATAGTTTCTTGGTTTATCCAAGCCGTAATTCTTTGCCCTTCTTTTCTTTCCTCTCTTTGCACAAGAAACGAGTTAAAGGTGTAACTGCTGTTACTACTGCAAGTCGTTCCAGCTATCCAGCTCCTCTGTAAAATGGATTTAAATAGATCAAACGAATTGAACGATTACTGTCAGCGAGGAGGAAAATACACCAAGTGTAATCTGATTAAATAGATGATACATATATTGCGAAAGTATGAGACAAGTTTTTGATGTTTTTCATTTCCACTTGAGAATTACCATTCAAAGGAAAAGGCTCACTCACTCACTCGCTATTTGTTTGGACCACTCACGATTTGCCAATGGTGGAAATTGTAAGAAGTTTTTGCCTACGTAGAGGTAGAAAGAATCCCAGCCCGTCCGTTTTGCAATTCATTCATCTGACGGCAGACGTGACTCTTCCTTATGGCGAAACTGTGAGAAAATATCGCACTTGACTACCTCTGTTGTGAACGCCTTCGAATTCTTAACCTTCTATTGGACTATTTTTGCCCATTTCTTTTTCTAATATATCATTTCCTGTCTGCGGCAGAACCGTTCACAAAACCCATATGAAACAGGCGGAGTTATGAATTCCCATAAATGTGATGAAGTTCAAATGAAATCCTACAACTTTTATGATTGATTTCATCAGTTCATGCATACCCATTTCGTCATACCATTTCGATTGGGTTGGGGGTAAGCTCCTAAGCTCCATGTTGGATTGGATCGCGTGGCTGTATAAAGTGTATTGGTTTCTCTACATATCGTTTACCACTGTCACAACCGCTTTAGTTTTAGTTTATGTACTACTTCTTTCTAAACTATCTGTGGCGTTTCGCATAAATTTCAAGGAAATGAAGATGCGTAACACTAGTAATGACGCAGAATAGGTAGGACAAAACCAAATTGTTGTGAAATCAGCGGCGTTTAGAAAAAAGAGCATAAGCAAAGCGTTCTTCTAATAACCACGTCTTTCCGCAGTTCCTCCCAGTTCCAGCCTTAGAGGAAAAGGAGAACAAAGTCCATCTTACACTTGACTAAACCACAGTTTACCAAAATCTATAATGCTTTACTAAGAAAGTTTTTCTATTTCTCGGTAAATATTAAAAGCAAAGTTTTTTGCATCTGTTATCCAAGCTTTCATCAAAAAACTGATTTTCAAGATGTGATCGCAAGAAAGTGAAAGGCAAGGACTATGGAAAGCATACTGATTCTTTTGAGAAAAAAAAACGATGGCTCTCCGCATTATAATTTGCTCCTTCACTATATTACAAGCAATGAGTCTCTTTCCTTAAATAAGGATATGTCTGAGAATTGTTTGCGTTGGGGTAGAGTTGAGCAGCAGAAGTAAGTAAAGTATCACAGGAGTCGTAGTAGCTTGGTTGTGGGTGTGCGATGAGTGGAATGACACAAAAGTACGGCGCTCTCTTGATATCAGAAAAAACATTAGGGAACGGAGAGAGTGCGAGAGTGGGGAAGCAAATAGGAAAAGGTACTTTTTATTATTATTCTTTCTTTCTTTCTTTTTCAATCAATACCCTCGCACACAAAGCTTCGTCTTTGCTATTTGCAAACTCTTGAGAATCCTCCTTATTTCTTCAAAATAAAGGAAGAAATATCGCATCGTTGAGTCTGTAGACTTTTCCTGATCACTTATGTCAGTCGTGGTGGGACGAGCTACAAGGAAAAGGAAAATTTTGAATATGAAAGACGAGAATAGGGGGAAAAGAGGATGATGGAATCGCATATTCCATCCAGCCTTTATCCAACTATTTACTATTCTTCTTTTCACTCATACATAAATTTAAGAGATTAAGCAAAATATTTTTGCTGTTTTTGGACTGATAACAATATTGCCCTTCTATCTTATGAAGAAAGGAGCTAATGCAGTAGTAAATAGTGGATTCGATTCATCTAGCAGAAAGTGTTCAAGTATGAAGCTGTCTAGTTCCTGCGAGGTTGTCCGCACATTGCAGCTACATACAAACTGGAACGTCTTAAGTGAGATTCTTCTATTTCGTAGAAAGCTACTGTTGAACAATTTGGAATCTTATTGATTTAAAAAGAAAAATGTTTAACTAGCTACACATAGTCAGCCAGCATCTCAGTACGCATTAGATTATATAATAATACGAAATGCACGGTCTGTCTCAGCTCGAAGGAATGCTTTCTTTTCTAGCAAGAGTGTGTACATGCTTCGCACATGCAAACAAGCAGCACATAAACAGCATCACGTATATACGAAAATATTCAAAGCCAAGAGAAAAGAGGCTATTGCGTAATATGTACAACCAATTGAATGAAATGCATTATATGATTATATTATATAGATTCGGTCCTCCAACCATCCATCCATCCGTCTATTATTCTTGCATCGAGCCAGAACTATGAATCATCTCTTGAGAAATATGTAGAATCATTTCTGCAATGATGGTTCCCCTTTCTCCATCGCTCCATCCACGTCAAAGAGCGAACAGTGGTTGGTGGTTGGAAATAATATTCTATGCATACATATTTATTATGAAGTAGTGGCTGGAGAAGGAGCAGGAACTGGAGCTACTTCTTTCACTACCACCGGCGAAACAACCACACTTTTATTCTGTTTTCGCTTAAATTGCTCGAGTTTCTACCTCCACCATTCTTGTAATGACTGGCTATGAGGCTCACATTCATCTCATTCGTTCCATTCCATCCATTTCATATGCCGCGACTGCCACCCGCTGGCAAGGGACAAGTTTTTTTAAAACAATTTTTAGTCTACCATCACCATCATCAACGAGAGAAAAATACTTTGTATTCAAGTTATTCTCAAAAGAAGTTGGCTTTGTGTGGTGTTTTTAGAGTGAGTTTACAGAAAAAAGAGTTTAGGTTGATGTTGATGCAGTTGTAGCGGTGGTGTGGTTCAAATAACGCATACATCGTATATTATTCATGAGCGTGTGGTACACGGTTATTTGCAACTTGAGTGTTGCGAGAGATGATGACGATGAAGAAGAAGGCGAAGCAAACAGCCAAAGAAACAAGTCTGGGATGATCATTAGAGCATGCAACAATACGCTATATTCAGATACAATTCATTTTCTCTGGAGAGTGAATGCCACCACTCAAATGCTCAGAGCCAGAGTCATTGTACAGGAGACGAAACGAGAGGCTCAGTTCGAGTTTTCGGAGAAAGCAATGAAATTGTATGTATGAAGCCATGCGGAATTGAGTTGAAACGGTCCTGCTCCTCCCTCTCCACAACAACGTGATGTCAATTACTCCGTTTTCCCTTTCTCCAGGCTCATGGTGCCATTTAAAAAGCTTTGATTTGATGCTGCTTCGTAATGGATCTTTGAATTTCGATTGTGACTCTCCTCTAAACCATCACATCACAACAAAATGAAACAGAGACCTGTGAAATATGTAAAAATCAGTCGTTTCTGGACATTCAAAATAATAGAGTTGAATTGAACGTAGGTTGAAAGGCAGAAGTTTTGTATTTCAGAGAATAAGCAGTTACGCACACCATTGTTCCTCAATTGGAATTTAATTAAAAACCTCCCTGTGCTATTATGCTTGTACTACGAGGAAACTAGAAACTTTGCAGTGCTTCTTTTCCACTCGCAAATAAAAGCCGTTTGATTCCCAAAATGAAAACTACAGAGTTTCTCCAACTCCACTTTCTACGAATTCATTTGGCAAACTACCACTCACTCAAGCGCAAAGAACCATTGATCTTGGTAGAACGTTTCTCAGCATTTCGCTAAATCAACGTTATATTACCTTTGTGCAATATTTAAAATTTCCTCGCAATGGCAATATAAATTTGCATAATAAGGCTAGCTGATGGCACATAAGATTCAAACTGCGTACAATATTTTCTAGGTATTAAAATGACTCCCTATTTCAGCAAGATGAAAAGAATAGCAGATCACTGTTTACTAGCAAAAGTAGACATTGCATTGCAAATCGATTAACAGAAAGGTAGAATAACATAGAAAACATCATAATGGTATATATTTACCTAGGTATAGAGTGTAGCGGCTAACATTTTTAGTTTTGCACAAGAATCAAATACAGAATGCTCGAGCATTAATAAAATTGGTAATTGGTAATTGATGAAGACAAACAAGCAAACTTCCTACAGGAGGAAACTAAGCTAATAATTTCATTAAAGATAATAAAGTGGCTAGATGCGGCAGATAGATGTACTGCAAATGTATGAACAGGTTTAATTATACCCACTAATTTGTACCATGTATTTATATGATTTGAAAAGTACAGGGAACAAAGGCTGACTATAAGCACCGGATCTTCGCCATGATGGGCGTACGGAGAGATTACAAAAGATGGGATTACGATGATGAAACGGAAATCACAATGGAGGAGCAACTGACACTGGAAGAAAATCCTGATTCAAACAGCCTAAGCGGGGGAACGGAAAGTTTGAATAGTTCCAGCTTTCCCCCTCCCAACATTGTATTGAGCAGTTCTCCTATCAGAAATCGTGAGGTGAAGCGATCTAGGAAAGCTACAACCAGAGAGAAAGTAAGAAAGACTCGCAAACAAAGGACTGATTCTATGCGATATGTAATATGTATCTTATATTATACAGCGCAGGAAATAGAATGAAGTGCATTATGGACTCTTATCATTTCATAATATGTCACATGTGTATTTTCATCAAATTAATGTTTGACTTGACACACTGTTGTAGACTATGACTCCATCCACAATTAATGCTGATGGTACCTCCAAATTTTACATTACATCTGCTTCCCTCCGTCTTTCCCTTTCCGTTTCTTTCCTTACTCCGATGCTCCACTTTCTCTGATGATAAAAATAATGATGATGATGATGACGTTGAGACTGTCTCTCTCATTCGCTAATATGAAGCTTGTTCTAGGAATTGATAGCACTATCAGATTCCATTAGCTTTTTCCTGCTGCTGTCTGGTGTACATGTTTGACTGACATGAAATGTTAATATACGGGAAAACACTTCAAGAGTCAGTTCTCAATGTTTGTTTTGCTACTCCTTATCAAGAAAATACCTAATACATTACATATTTCCCAATCCAACTCAAGTGACTTCTCTGTTACATCCAAAAGTTTGCCTTTTAGCCAAAAATATTTATTATTATTTTTGCAAAATTGCATAAATATAATGCATGATAGTAATATTTTATCAGAGAGAAAGCTCTTCTGTTGTTGATGTCTGCGTATAAAATTCTATGGCTTTCTCAGCTGTCAAAAGAGATGTTTTACATTTACATAGGGATGGAACATTAAATAAAGCGAATGTGATGCGAAGGTACAAAATTCAACTCCACATTTTTCTACCAGCAGAAAGAAGAAAAATAAGCACATTTTCATTTCATAGATATCGGGTGCCCTTTCCTTTTTGCCACTGTGCTGCTCCTCCTCCTCTATTTTCTATTACATAAATGCGCAGTGGATTTGTGATACGATGGAAAACAGAGAGTCGTATTATTTTATCATTTTCAATGTATGAGACTCATACATGCGAAACCCATTTATGATATTTGACAGGTTGCAATATTCATATATCACTTGCGTAGCAGAGACAGGCTTTTGGGGAATTTCGTACTCCGGTTTGTTTAATAATAATACTTTTCTCCTTCTATCATATTTCTCTATTTATGGGCGACCTGAATTCCTTAAAATTAAGCAAAGGGCCAAACAAGAAACAGATACACTAGAAAGCAAAGGAAGCAAAGCCCAGAAAGCTTTTAGTTCAGCTGTCCTTCATATATCTTCTCTAGTATTTTCAAACATTATTTGCCTACACAAACGTAATAACGGTTGTGTGAAACGTGAGCAGCACAAAACTACCAGAGATGAGATGAGAGCACCTTTCTACTGAATAAATTAAATATTACAAATTTTTGAAATTCACTCTTTGCCATGTCCTTTGATCGGTGGAGACTACATGCGTTTATGCAAAAATTAATAACTGTAATGAATGAGAAAGAAGCCGGAAGGCAATGCCACTTGAAAGGAGATCAAATTATCGATTTACAGACATGTGCCGTGATGTGATATTCTCTGAGCGTGTTGTATTTCTTCATTGCATACAGCATAATGTAGCAATCAAGACTCGACTAGATATATCTAATACGTGGTTTGGAAGATTCAAAACAGGAACTTTGATCTTTCTTTCCCAGGTTTCCATGAACGAAAGAATTTTCTTGTTTGAAATGTAAAATTGATGAGGTCCTTCCCTCTTCTTTTCTCTGTTTTCATAGGCCCAGGTAATTGTATCTTCCGGTGTGATCTGTATTCTTGGTTTCATCGCTGGCTTTCTCGTATCAGGAGCAAAACATTCAAATTCCTCCACTCCCTCAAGACATGCCAATCATTTAACGGGTGGAAGTAGTAGCACCTCTAATACAGACACTCCTGGAGTTAACATAATACATGAAAATGCTGACAACTTTTACCACAGACTAGTGAACGAAATCAAAAGCGAAAACATCAAACATACGATGCAGTAAGTCCACTTGTTTTGTAATCGACTCAATATTTTGGTCTAGTTCTACATTTCCTTTTTTCTCGACACTATTGGCTATGGTTGTGTTTTATTTCATTGTTTTAAGTCAATTGTATTAAACTAATGGTCGCCCCTTAGCAATATATCATTTCCATTTTTCTCGGGTATTTTCGAACTAGATATGTGGATTACGAATAAAAATGAACAACGAAACCTGCTTTTTGATGAATTTTGAATAAGATAGGTACTATTGTTGTTATAATCTGTAGAAGAGTCAGCAAAGAGGACCACCAGGCAGGAACTGCACAAGGAAGGCAAGTAACATAGTTTCTGGAATCACTTTCAATAATTCACTTTAAGTTTAACTTATTTTACGCTACTTCTAAATAGATCTATGGCGTATGCTGTCCGGGACTTGTGGAGAGGGTTTGGGGTTTCGGTGAGAATAGAGCAGCACAAAGGATTCTTGAGCAGGTTTGTCTGCGTCACACTTTATAAATAGTAGAGAAATTATCGTTTTAAATCGAGGCATATCAATCCCGCAATCTTTAGTTTTTCAAGGAAGTCAGATGAATTAAATCATTTCAAGTATTAATTGAGAATACTAGAGTCGGCAATCTGAGTGATATCTAAACATAAACATAGCATCTGGTTGGGAAATGAGAATTATTTCTTGTGAAATATGCATGCAGTTGCGTCATTACATTTTCTTGACATTATTATAATAATTTCAGCTGATAGTCAAGTCAAGAGGACACTTCAACCCTTCACGTTACGTTACTTGAGTTTACTTACATTATCTTGTACTTCGTTTATGCATGAATTCTATCAAGGCGATTTCTTCTTATTGTGTAAGAAAAAGGTGAAGAAAGAGTAAAGTGAAAGGAAATACAAAGTTGTGATTTCAAAAATCCATCCAGGCTTGAAATGAGAGAAAAATTGGATTTTAAGTATTCTACTCAGAGTCTTGAATGCTTTTTCGAACTCTCAAGATCCAAGACCCTGGCTTGTTTGAATGCTGACTCAGTGAAGTGGTTGTGACGAAGAAAGCACAGAAATTGAGCTTTTACCGGAAGTTCTCCTTTTGAGCACGTATTAAGTAACGTGCTTTTTCTCACAATTACAGTTAGAGCAAAGGAGAGAAAGAACATGGAAATATGGTGAAAACACGCAGTGAGAATGGCATTCATTTGAAGAGTTAGTCTGTCACGAGTTGAGTATCTTCTATAAAAATAATTGAAACACTTCGCCCATATTTCAAATCTTTATAAAATGCCTATAAAACTTATACAAAAATTCAACTTTTAAATGGCGAATTTTACACTTATTTAAATTAGGAATTGTACGCCTTTTCTTTACCGTTACTAGTATTATTGTCGCCGATGAAAAAAATGTTGTTACAATAATAATAATAAAAATAATAATTCGTACGAAGACCAAATAGATTCCAAGACTAGTGCAAGTTCTTTTGGGGAAGTTGCTTACTGAGTTGATCCCAATATATTTTTCAGTGATTTACGGTGGGCTATGCGCTGTAGTCTAGAACTAGATAGCTTCTGTATCTACCACCTTTTTGTTTCAGCTTCAACATTAACTATGTTTTTTTTGTTCCATGAGGGAATATTTGAGGGTGCATTGAAAAAATTCTCCACTAAAGGGTCTTCCCTCATATTAATCTTGTGTTTCGACTTTATCTGCTGCAAATAATGTTACGCGCTATGCCCACGTTTTCATTGTTATTACAACACCGAGCGAACTTTTTCGTGACTTCGTCGAAAAAATAAGCGCGTGAAGGATTGTGGATAGAGAAAAAATACTATACTGCAAGTTTCCCTAACAAGTTCATATACGATGTAGCTTTTTGAGACGTGATACGGAATATCAACGCAATTTGTTTTAAAGGAAAAAGGCGTCTACGCGGTTCGCTCGGTGTTCTACCTTTCTTCCACGTTTCCAACAAAAAAGTAAAGTTGAAAAGGATCGCCTTGATGAAAATAAAAATCCAGGAATGGCGCCGGAGAAAGAAAAATGGAACGAGGCTGCATAGTTATTTAGATGGAGACAGAGAGAATGAACATTTGCTTTAGAATTTGTAATGAGGGAGCTCCCTGGTCCGTGTTAGTGACTTTTACTCGGGTAAAGTTGTTGTTCGTGTACGAGAAGCTAGTAACTACCCACTTCGTGGATGATGATGCGATAATAAGCCGAATGCGTGGAGATAATTTATCTTTCTAAGCCGCTGACATTTTTATGCTTTACCTTTTCATTGGCTTTCTTGCTGCCCCTTGAAACTGGATAATTAGGTGCTAAAGTACGGTTACGCGATGAATGATTTGGTATCTTTCTACCTTTTTATCCGCAGAACGGAATCTTTTAACTTTGTGGAAGTGTTAGACGCAAACGAGACAGTGGTTTTCACCACCTCAAAAATTGGGGATGATGTGAACCTACCCAATTCTAAACCTATTGTGGCCTTTTCTCCAGCTGGGAACTGTAGCGGTGAGATTTTATTAAATTGCCTATCATGATTATTTTTCCTTTTGCCGTGAAGACTCCCAAATTTGGGGTAATAATAAACAAACTTGGAACGTAAACTGTGAATCCGGAGTGGTAACAGGCTTTCGTTTCTTCACGATAGCTCCGTCCTTGGCGATTTTGAAACTGTTTTCTAAAAGCGGAATTTGGTGATGGCAGAAGTCACCATAATGTCTGCGATCACTACTATTTTTTCACTTGAAGCTGCATCTGAATAGAAGTAAATCATCAATATAATAATAAGCTTTGTCATATCATATCTGCATATATTTATAACCGTCAGAAAAATAGCCCCTCTTTTGTAACCTTTTGTCAGTGATTTTAAGGCATTGTGTAACTGGAAGTCGATAATCCAATTTCAAATTGATATAAGGGAAATTGTGAAAAATGGTTTTACATTCCTGCGCACGATGAATTTTTTTGAAGATTCTCTCTATTGATACCCCCACATAGTCAGCCAAATTATATACGTAGTGGATCAAACATAACGGATCCCAAACTAAATGGCAATCTCTTATCAAGTCCTTTCAAAGGAGAGTGTGTAGAAGTTACAAGACACAATGCAATGGCAGGAATTTACGACAAGTTCTGTATAAAAATGGTTATAATATCGTCAAATACCGTCAGTGACAAGAATTGCAAGTGAAAAAAAGGTTGCACTGCATGGGTTGCATTCTGTTCGTATCTTTATGGGAAAACGCAGGCATGGGAGAATTTTGTGCACATTTTTATACATCTTACACTAATAATAATGATTAAAATAACTATTATGTCTCAGGCAATTTGCATTTTATGACCCGTAGGAACATTAATTTACGGACACTATGGCTCACTCCAAGATCTACAGTTGCTTCGGAAGGCGAAAATTCCCATGAATGGATCGATAGCGTTAATTCGATTTGGAAGAATCCATCCATCAAATGTGGTAATTTTTTCAGCAAACAAGCTTTACACTACGCTTCACATTTAATATGATTTTAATAACTTTAGACGAGCCTTGGCTCTCGGAGCAGGGTGTACTTTCATGTTACTTTTTGTGAAGTGATTCTGGCATCAACTGTGTGACTTTTTTATGGCAACGGCAACAACTGGCTTGGGAAAGTCGATGAGTTGCTCTTAATATGTTCAACGGAGGTATTGGAATATTTGTAAGGCAGTAAATTTTGCTTTTATGGTTTACTCAAGTGCTTATGTAGGTGTACGGTTAGCATTGCGCATTGCCACTCTCCTCAAGCAGGTATCTTTGGATCTATATATAACCATTACACAAACACATCAAAATTGTGCACTTACCCGGGCTTAGTAAAAATAAATTTTGATGAATTTTAAAACAGAAAATTCCACAAAGTCAATGTTGTACGCAGTATGTCATTGTAAGTGAGTGAAGATAGCGTTTCTTTGCAACGGTTCACACTTATCATTGATACAGACATAAAATTGAATCGTGAACCATCCGACGATGAGATAGAATGTGAACGCAGCTAGATTTACCGTATTGTTAAACAGTCCGTTGCTTTGTTGGTATATGTAACTCAGGAGAGCTCTATCACCTGGCAGGATTTCGCGTCCCTGAGATGAGAAAACAACATTTTACGATACTGCCTTTCTCAACCATAAAAGTGCTTTGTGTTTGTTTATGGGATGTGGTAAACAAACAAATGGAGGTGAAAATTGGTTTATAAAGGAGATGGATGATAAGCACACGAACTATGAACTAAAAGTTTACTGCAGGTACGTACACAGCTTGGTTCGCTGAAGTATTGTGATGAGCTAACCGCTAACCTACATTCTTCTGGAAGGGAAGTAAAATTTCCTGCTACTTTCAATTTATTTATTTCATTTAGCAGGTTTGAGGAAAATAATATGAATGAAGGTAACTCTGTTAAAAAAGATTTCTTATACGTCTCTAAAATCGAATGTGATTGAAATTAAAATGAGAAAGAAGGAAAGTGAAAGCTATAAACACATCCTAAGCTTGTGGACCGTAGCATCAAACAGTTTTTCATGTCACATGTCAACAAACAAATTAAACTAAAAGAGATTTTCATGTAGCACTTAGTCGTAAGCCAAGTTTTCATTTACTCTTACACAACTAGCTGCACGTACACGATGAACCCTGGCAAGTTATTATAATTTCTTGGTTTTATCCCCCGGAACTTTAAAGTCAATATTACCACAACGCTTCAGAATTTTAAGAGGCAACAAAAAATAAGCAGGGGATGAGAAAAGACACACACGATTTAATTCTAAAAGAAAAAACTATGATATAATACTTTGGACATATTGTGCACTCTTTTCAAACACATTTTACATGTTATACGTTCGCTGTGTTGTGAAGTTTGCAGGATTAATTTTTTAACGAACATCTTTCCCGTGTTCATCTAAAAAAAGTCATATGTGAGGAAATGCATATACAAAACAATTACATAGCTTAAAACTCTGGAGAATTTATGCATGAAATAACTTTTTACTACCTACCTCTGGAAAGTTGAGGTTGACTGGCACCGTCGACTAGAGACATGAAAGTACCACCACTTGCTTCGTTTCTAGATTGGTAGCAGTGGAGCACATTTTAAGGATATTCATTAAGTTATCATTCCCTCTAGCTTAACACAGCGATGGCGTTCGGATTGAAAGGCATCATCTTCTATCCTGACCCACAAGACTTTGGTCCATTTCTACCAAGCGTAGCTGTTCGTCGAGCTTCAATTTTAAATCTTGGACAAGTTCAGGAGTTTCAGGTATGGAAATGAAAAAATTTGTAACGTTTGGCTGTAAGTGCATTAGAAGAATAGAAGCAACTCTTCTTTTTAATATAGTAGCAATGGCTCAACCGCCAAACTCCCTGATACCTCTCTTGATAATTTTTTGTTGACACCAGTGTGTGTGCTGTCACTGCTGGCTGCCTTTTTTGCATGACAATTTGAACACCTTAATAATAAAGGCTTAACCAGTGTATGTATGTATATAGTTTCAAAACTAATTAAGAGGAGAAAGTGATATTGAGCATGTAAAAATCTCAATTTCAGAAACACAAAGGAAACTGGAGTATTCCATGCCATACCATAAGTTCGAACGACGCGAAAAAGTTGCTCGGGTAAGTTAAAGTTAAAACTTTGCCAATTAGGAAGAGCCGGTTGGGCTTGTATTGTGCTAGGCTAGCTAGACTATTTACTAGTAGAGCGAGTGTGTTGTTGTGATGTTGTTGGACTTATTTACATTAAACAATACATATTGTGACCAGACTTCCCAGTAAAAGTAATACTGACTCTGTCTCTATCCTAACAGTAACCACATCATAGGGAGCTCATCAGAGTCACACTCAACTTAAAAAAGTATAATCAAGCGTTTATCATAGCTAAACTCCATTTGTATAAAAAAAAGTTGTTGAAATGTGGTTCGCATTTTATAAGGTTTGTCTCATCAAAGAACTTTTCCTTCTTTCCTTTCCTGTGTATTAGAAAAGGAAAGGGGAATTATTATAAACAATTAATAGAAAAAGCAGAAGGCATTCAATGTTAGGAAACTATTTATATAAGTTCTATCTATCCAGAACGACAACGAGTACCAACACCAACAATGTTTGCTCTATCCCAGCAATTAATTTTATTTATTCATCTTTGTTTTCTTTTCTAGATGTAGTTTAGTTTTCAGTAGAAATTCAAATAATTATAGCTGAACTTGCATTCATTTCTACTTTACCTTGTTATCTTCCCCATTTTCTTTTTCACTATGACAGAACTCTGGAAGCCACAACACCAGCACCAAAACTATGGCAAGGAGGTCTTGGAATTTCATACTTTCTCGGTGGTACTAAAACGCAAATTAACAGAACAACAGAAGGCACTTCTTCTGCAAGTGGGACAAGTGGAACAACAACAATTCGACTTCGGGTTTTTAACGAAGCGAAACTGAGTACAATTTACAACGTTATTGCAGCCATACCAGGAACCTGGGAGTCTGACAGGTTAAAATCTTTCTTTTAAAATACACAGCATCCCTTTTAGTGTATGATTTTCTCTAACAACCACAAAGAAGCAAAAAAAAACGCACACCTGGCACGTTGTTGTCGGTCAATAAAGTGGAACAGTGTGAGAGCCATCATGAAGCAAAAAAGTTAAAGAGAGGTAATCTGGTAGAACTGAACCATCTAATTTTATAGCTTCACCAAAATAGCCACTTTCAATCCAATCTTCCCCTTTCATTCTCCTCAGCTCAGTTTTGACTGAATCACATCCGTGCGATTCATCTGTGTGAAATGCGTTTCCCTCAACTAAATGCCATTATTAGTTTTTTCCATTTTTGGTGTAAGTCGAAAAAAAAACTGAAAAATTCATGGGCTGGTAAACGTCTCGTTTCTGTATTCTGCTTCTACAACTCCACTGCGTCTTTCTTTACGACGAAAAAACCATGAGAAAATGAGAAAAACATCTCCTTGAGGGGAAACAAGTTAAAAGCTGGAGCGGAAATACTATTAGAATGAATATTATGGTTAGAAGTTGACTGACAAATAAGATTCAATATAAAGAAATTAAGTTGCCTTTTGGCTACCGAATGACGGTTGTGCTCAGCACAATGCATCAGACGCAAACTAAGGATTGAAATTGCAGGATGACAGAGATGATAAAAGCAAAGAATGTTTAATGCGAAACTAAAACCGGCATGAGAACTGAGAACAAGGTAAAGTCGGTCATTTACAACAGCCGTCAGACTCACTTTAGTCAGTCAGCAGTGAGTGAAGAAAAGAGAAGAAAGGAGGATTTTGTTTGTAGTACGGCAACGTAAGGCATATCAGTCTGGAGAAAGCATCTCCTTCTCCAACAAGTCAAGATTAGACAATTCACCTCCTACTGCTACACTCCATGAGAAAAGACAAGTTGACTGTTATTTAAGACCATCATTCGTTAATATTTATTCTGCTCCACTTTCCTAAATGCATAAGACACATTCGTACTTTGTTCGATTTACCTGCATTGGAAATGCCTTTGCTCTCATAAATTTTTCACGTGTTAACAAAGCCATAAAATAGGCATTTGAGGCAATGCAAATTGACAGCAAAGTTTCCCCAAAGAGATAAAAAGGAGAATTCTTCTCTAAAACGAAAAGTATCTAGCAAATGTTCGCTCTCACAACATAACGAATATTAAATGTTCTGGGAAAAGAGAGGAGTTACGTTAGGCGGACGAATAAAATAACGAATGAAAACAAGGCTGGTAAACTGAAGGTACATGAAATGGGTGTGTGGTTGTGTGCAATTGTGCTTACTTTCTCAACAAGGAATTTTCCTGTTTTGTCTTCGTGGAATGAATGGAGTGTCGTCGGTAGAGTTTACATAACGTTACTGGTAACACTGAGCTTAAAGTGAACCACGGTCAGATATGCTTATCGTTACCCTATTGTTATCAAATGGACTTTTCCTCAAGTTTAGCCGTGTTACGCTCGACATCTTATAAATGAATATTTCGAAATCGCAACAAATTAGAGAGCAAACACTAGGTGTACTATATGCACGTGAATTGGTAACGAGTAACGATAAAGTAACACTGTTTTTGAAGAGAGAAATGGTACCAATAAGATAACGTTTTGTAAACTCAAGTTGTCGGTATGTTTATCTAGGTATGTAATATTGGGCTGCTCACACGACTCCTGGGCAAAGGGGGCAGCAGATCCTGGAAATTCGTTAGCTATGTCAACCGAACTTCTTAGAGTATTTTCATCTGCTGTAGCTGCAGGTAAGAACTTGCAAATGAAAAGTACCATTTGGCGCATGAACTAGCTTCTCTCTGATAGTTGAACAAATGTAGTCATTTTACTGTTACTATTATGAATTTCAACATGTAACTAATTTTGAATTTTTATCGTACATGCATACACTTATTATGCAAACATCGTTTTTGGTCAATTACCTATCTGCTGCAGGCTGGAAACCGAGAAGATCAATCTTGTTTATATCGTGGGATGCGAATCTCCATGCAGCATCCGGCGTGTCTCATTGGCTGCAGGTAAGAAAACTCCATTCCTATCTATTAACAGATATTGTAACTAATATAATCCTTTTATTTCGTAGTTCTTTTCCGTAACCACTCTCAGTGCTGGAAAGCGAGAACATCTTTTTCGTATTTCTTTTTACTTTCACTTAAAAACTTTACTTTCATCACACTTTGTAATTTTGAGTATTTTCTTACTCCAATGTTAAACTCGATTTTTTCGTTTTATTTTGTAAATAAAAAAAATCCAATCCTAAAGACAAAAACTGAGTTATTATAATCATCATTTTTTAAAGATTCAAAATAAGAGCATTAAATTTTCTTTAGTAGTAGCAGCATGATGATTCTGACTAAAATGGTGTTGTAATGTGGTAAATGAGCAGTGCAAGGTTCAACCTCGTTTCGAGTTGTGATGTGTAAAAGAAAATAATTTATATTAAAAATCAATTATAGGAGCACCACTTTGAGATTATGAGCCGAACTTTGGCTTACGTGGATTTAGGACGAGCTTTGCAAGGCAATGAGACTCTTCAAGTGTATTCCTCGCCTCTGCTGAAGGAGGTGGTACGAAAAGCGATCGGCCGTGGAGGAAAGCACTCACATTCACAGTCGAAAACTGCGTTTTCAGCACCTTCCTCTTCCGCGAGTTCCTCTTCTGCACAAGGAAAAAGTTCAACTTATCCAAATGTCCAATTTATGTCAGGAGTGCAAAGTGATGAGCCTTCTTTCGCGTTTCTTAATCTTGGCATACCCTTCCTTTCTTTTCGAGTTTCTAACTATCCCAAGGTAAACCATTCTTATATACGTTGGCAAAAACAAACTATGTAGTTGAAAAAATTGCTTCCTTCGATATCACCATTATCATTATTATAAGAAAATAAACTATATTTTCTTTCAAGCTTCCAGCTTTTAAAAAAACTTTATTTTGCAGAGTTCGTATTTTTTCCTTTGCATTTATTTTATTACCTAGTTTTACTGTAGCGTTTGTAGACTTTGTATATTTTCGCTGTAAGTCATTCGACGACATAACTATTTCTTGGGAAAACTCATGTTCCGCGTTTGATCATCAATAAAAACGTTCAGTGTGCAGACACGTTTATTTATTTGACTGCTCACTGCTCTCCTTCGCAGTAAATGTTTTTATTAGAGGAGGGATGAAAATAATGCTATATGCATTCATCCACACTGCTCAGCTCGGTGTTGTTGCCACTAGTGCTCAACCAGAAAGTTTGGCTCTACTTTCTCCTTTTATTCCTTACTCATCCCGAAGGACTGGAAGTATGCTAGATGGAATACTTTGCCTTTGCTGCTGCCAGAAGTACTACAAGAAAACAGACAAATGCACGTCGCATTCGAATGTTTCTTCTTTTCGTATTGATTTCTAAATTTCCAAAAATCGTACTCTTTTCACATTTTCAACGGTGGTATGTACCTAATAATATCAAACGTCATGTCGTCAGCAGCAGCACATGTTCATGGAGAGCAATACACGAGCGCCTTTGAAGTGCTTCTCTGTATTACATTCCTTTGTACTTTTTGTAATCTTTTTTGTCTGAAAAACACACAACATATTTTTTTCTTTGTTGCGGAAAGCAAAAACACAATAAGCTCGTTTTTGATCATGTTTCATGGTAGTGGAAGCAAACCAAGGAAATACAAACAGGCAGAAGGCATCACGATCACGGGTGTTTTTTGTGAGAGTCACATGTACACTTTTATGGTGAAGTAACCAGTTCGTTTCCTCCTATTGCTCTGTTATGTTGGTGACTGCCTTGTTCATGAAAGCAAAAAGGAAATCAAGTATTAGTCAACGGTACAACTCAACTAAAGTGCATGGGGTGGAGTGGAGTAAAGAAGTCTTTCACTTTGGTTTTTGGCTAGGAGGAAAAAGGGGAAAAATGACTTGTTTATAATGTAATATAATAACACAATACGTATTAAATACAATGTCGTTAATTCTTCTCGAGTGTTTTTGAAATGAATGGATTCAAATGTAGTAATTGGGCATCAAATGCTGAGCCCCAAGTAATCTCAATAAATTAGCACAGTTATAGGAAAGTTGGTCGTTTCAGTGAATGACTGCAGATACTCCCGCTCGCTTACACTTGCATAATAGGTGTATTATGGAAGTTAGTGGAGCTGAATTTGAAAACAGTTTTCCCTTTCGCCTTTACGGTCAGTGAGAGCAGTGAGACGAACTCGCAGAGCAGAGTAGATCAAGTTAAGTTCTCTGGAGGCAATTGTATTGCTATTATTAAGAATAGGGTCACACAAGAAGAAATGAATGTGATGATGATACGGTGATAAAAATGCGTGCCTGTCTCGAGCTTATTTCTTGGCTCGTTCTCTCTGATTTATATAAGACATTCCAGAATCTTGCCTCTTTCGCTTTTAATGGCTTTATCACATTGGGGAAGTGTAAAACTTTCTCCATATACCATTCATAAGAATGAATAATAATAAAGTTTATATTGCCTCTCAAGGCGCAGCTATAATATGCATCTTGTAAAATAGTACAATCTTTCTGAGTTGTGTGTATAAATTTATAATCCGCATTTATTTTCTACTCTGTCATATATACACGTAATATGTAATATGTAACATGCATTTTCTTTTTCGAGTTGCTTCATGGCCCCCGTTATGCACTTTTATGCTTTCTCTCGCCTCGTGCATTTTTCATACTTACACTCGACTTTGTAAAGCCTGAATAACGTAGCGCTGATGTTCGTTTTGATATGATAATGATTAAACAGTTTCGCTCGGAATGCTTAGAAAGAACTTACATAGATTAAATTGTGCTTCATTTCCTCTCCTTTCCTGGCTTCTTGAACAATTTCTATCCTTTTCGTCTTTTATGGACAATTGCAGGGTTATGACTACCCTCTGCTTCATACGGCGTTTGATACGTACGAGAACTTTGTAAAATTGGTTGACCCCAGCTTCAAGGGTTCCGAAACTTTAGGTAAGAAAGAAAAAGAATAATTTTAATGTTCTCGTTTCTCCCCTTACATTCCATTTTCATTACCGTGAGTGAATAGCTTTTTTGTAACACGGAAGAAAACGAAGAGAGTTTCATTTCCTCAATACTGCATGGATTCTAGAAGGATTCCCTCAGCAGTAGGAGCGTTGTTTTACTTATTTTACGAGGATTACTTTGAAAATACACAAACCAATTTTCAGTGCTAGCAATCGTTGTTGTGCATAAACGTATTTATAAATGCTGCTCACGGTAATGTATTATAAAGTATGAAACGGGCGCATATGGTGAAATAAAAATGAAAAAGAAAAGATACGGATGTTTTTATACCAGAGGATATTATAATGTGTTTTGTATTGAATTTTTCATCAACTTATCATTTTTCATGTCTTTTCACTCCATATATTTCATGTGAATTCCTTTCATTGTATATTTCGTTGCAGCTCGAGTGGTAGCACAAATTACTTTGCTCCTTTCCGGTGAGTATTTTTCCTTTATATTTACCTATATTTATATTTAAGTACTAATACATAATGTTATGTATGTTGGGTGGTTGGTGATGGTGGCGACATAAACACACCTTTCCGCATCTGTATTAATCATCATATTTTTGCATTTCTTTTATATTTCACAGACTCCTCCGCTCTACCCATTACGCTACAGGATTACGTAAAGGAACTGCGGAAGGAGTTTGATCACTTCATGGCGGAATATCAAGAAGATTTCCATAAGTATTCAAGTAAAATTTCTCCCGGTAATGTATAAAATTTCAGACATTCATTTTTTGACTTATGACTTTGACTTTCAACTATTTTATGTTTTAGCAAATAACGCATTTATGTTTTTTATTCTGAAGTAATCATTCCATTTCTCTAAAAATAGTTGATTGATAACTTTTTACATGGAATCGTGGCAAATTAGTGAACATTATTCCTAATGTCTTTTTGTTCGTGTCTTTCCTTCTACCAGCATATTTACAAGCTGCAATGATGCGTTTAGAGGTGATTGCGAACAGCTTCAAGGCAGAGATTCACAACCATTCGAAGAATGGAGCTAATGACATGCTAGACACAACCTCCGGACCACATCATAAGCTCAGGTAAAGCCAAGCAAAAATTATTATTCATCTCATCACATTTTTTCCCTTTTCCTTCTCGCTACTTTTCCTGTCAGCTATGCTCTCTGAGCTGATATTATTAAATGGAATGAAAATGAATTATAATGTCAACAAAAGTTTGGAATAGATAAAAATGTTCACGCAAACGAGTCAAGTTGAATCCAGTCTAGACTGTACTTTCGTTAATTTTCCAGGAGAGAAATGTATCACCGAATATTAAACGACAAGTTTATGCTTTTCGAGAAAGCTCTGCTAGCGACAAATCCTGTAGCAGAGGGGTATAGACACCAAATCATTGGCTACGCCAGTTGGATATCAAGTGTAAACGCAAAGAAGTCATCCATGAACTCCCTGAGGACTCGGAGAGATTCACAACGTACCCCGGAAGTAACAGCAGCAACGAGTGAGAAATCATCAAAGCCCCCTTCAACACACCACAACTCTACATTCAATTCGAATTCCGGTAGCACTGCCAGAAACAGCGGCGGTGATAACAGCAGCAATGTCGGTAAGAGCAGCACGAGTTCAACTGGGAACGCCGCTGTTGTAGGAAAAGGTTTTCCCTTCCCTCCAAGCTCCCTCCCTGCATCAACTGGAGAAATTCCACGTGTCTTTCCTGAGCTGAGAGTGGCTTTTGACTGTGGAAGGAATTGTGAGAAAGGTCTCAATCAAGGAGATGTGTGCTCAGATTTTTACTCTACCTATTTTTCCCAAGGATGTACTGATAACTCCTGTCTTAATCATAATAATAATATTAGCAGTAGTAGTAATGATAACAATAGTGATAGTGAGAATGGCATTTGCGCCAACTGGAAAGATATCGCTGCGATACAGGTCAACTCCCTTGTCCAAGTTCTGGATTCGGCGTCCGCTGTAATTCAAAGTCCTCTCGTCCCACAGTCTCATGAGTGATATTTCTGGATGTTTTCGTAAATTACCAGGAAGAAATTGTGTAGGCATTCCCTCATTTATTATCTAAACTTTAAGCAAGTATCACCATATAAAATATTATGCTTGGATTTGATTAATATGAGCTAAGAATTATACGCAGGATTTGATAAAATAACCAATTTAGAGTGAGACTTCCTTGGAATAAGATATATTCCACCATAAAACCAATCTACTTAAAGTATACTGCACAACAAGGACAAAATTTGCACTGGATACTATGGATAAATAAAATAACATAATTATTGTACTACTGCAATTCTACATACCTTTTACGCCAGTAAACCGGGTCGGAGTAAAATAATATTATATATACCTAATCACTACATGCAGGAACAGGAAATGTGTTGCCAATTCTTTCTGTAGGGAATTTAATATTTAATATACTTAAACAAAATTATAATGAATATACATGAATGACCATACAATTATTGTAAGTATGTTTTGTAAGCAGGTATGTAAATTCACTGTACGTGAACATCCGGATATCTGCATTAAATTAAAAAGGCAACATTCCCGCATAAAATAAAAAGTTTGTGAACAGAATTATATAAATGTGTCTTCAATTCAAATTATGTGGATGTGTGTATAGAATAAAAAATAAAAGTAAAGAGCCATATGATACTTAAAATATACCTTCAAGGAACGATTCGTCACTCACCATTAACACTTTCACATTATTTATGGAGATGAATTCAAGTTGAGTATTTCACCAAGAAGTGGTGCCAGTGGTCATTACATCATGCAAAATTCAGAAATTAAATTAGCCAGGAGATTCAGATTTTCAGTTGAAATACATACAGTGAGTGCATGCAATCAATTTGCATACCTCCTCGTAACGTGCTTAATTGTTTTACAGTACTTTTATGAGCATATGAATGAATTGGAAAAAGTAGAGCCTGACATAAATCATAGATAAATACACCTTACCAAATTAGTTTATGTTCGCGAACGGCAGCCTTGTTTCGCACATGAAGTGGAAGCTTTCCAAAAAATATAATGTATGACGGGATGAAGGTATTAAAATGGGAATGTTCAGGTCTTTTTCACACTTTACTGCTTGTGTCAAAGAACGAAAGAACAATGCATTACGTAATAATGTAAGTGCGTTACAACTTACGACAGTTTATATCTCAACAGTAATAACACGCAAGATACATTAAGTTCAGGGGACCTTTTAACCAAAGCCACGTTTCCTTTTTCATCACCACAGCCATTTTTCGTTGGGCCATTCATATACCGTTTTACTCATCGTCATCGTTTCGTGAAGATTTGTATGTTGTGATTGTGACCATGCTCATGTCCCCCACACGTGCCACTAATGTAACGTACGACTATCAAGAGAATAATCCGTCCCATTAAGAATTATACGGCGATTCCATAATGGCAGATAACAAATGCACTTTTTTTCTTACAGCATTCTTCCAAAGCAGCGACAACGACAACGGCAGCAACTCAGTCCAGATCCAGATTGTATCGTTAAGAGAGAAGAAAAAGAAGCATTGCTAAGCAAATTATGTTCCTTTCTGGTTGCCTCTGCGTTCCAAGACAAGTTTCGTGTGTGTTATTAACAGCGATGAATTTTTTGGCGCATTTTGAAACAAGTAGAAAACTACAATACAAACGAGGTTGGCTGATGCCTTTTTCTTTTCCATAATACACTAATAATAAGTATACGAGCATGCCTAAAATATAGGTATGTGGTATACGAATGTGGCACCGAAAACCAAAACCATCTCATCCTTTTCTTTTTTCTTTTCCATCACGATGATGGTAATACTCCAGTACATTAAACCTTTCCCAGAATAATACGAACGGACACTTAGGGGAGAAATCTCTTTTAGCAAGCTGGAGAAAACGGGAGAAAAAAGTTTGGAATGCAGCCAACTTCCCTTCGGGATAGCTAACTCGACTCAAAATTTTTTTCAGTCAGTTTCGTATAGACAGCAGATAGATTGAGCTCCATTCCAAATACAAGAAAGTGCTCCGGCTCTCTGTTCTCTCGCGAATAAAGTTTCTGAGACAGCTTATAAGTCCTAGCAAAGTTGAATCTTTGCCTTTGCTTGCACGTTATACATGTGTGTGAGGATATCAATGTATGAAAATATAATAAAATGTTTGTAAAGTAAGCGCCCCAGCCAGAAGCAGTAACTTCTGGCTCAAAGTAGCTCTGGATTTGAACTCTGAAGTGTTAAATTTGTACTGCTCGTTTGTGCCTTCTTCCAAAGTAGGCGAGGATACTTTGTTAGAACAAACTGGATTTGAATGAAAACTAAAGGCAACGTAAGGAAGAAATTTGCCGTTAAAACTTTATTTTACACGTAAACTTATTCATAAAAATGTTATTCAGAGTATTTCAATCGTCTACCAAAGCACGTCTCTCTTTATTTTTTATTGAAATTTATTATTTTATCAAAATAATACAAAAGCTGTAAGATTTCAATTTATACTAATTATTTTTAAATATTTCTTTAATTATACATTATGTACGAATATTTAAATAAATGAAATTAGAGAATGAAATTAAATTAATCCAGCTTGCATTTTTCTTCTCTGGGTTTCATTTGCACACTTTAGTCAAATTCTTGGAAGTCAGCATCATTCAAATCCACTGCTTCTTCTTCATAGGCTTCATTGAAACTGGTATCAGGGCTT
>VYYJ01000519.1:0-55024 GCA_021029165.1 Cyphoderus albinus
CTTAATCATTAAAGGTGTAATAATGTGCAAATAGACATTTTTGGGTCCATTTACTCAATCATTCTATGATATAGTATGGAACCAGTAAATATTAATTTTCTCTGGTAGTTATATTTCTTACTTAAACCTTTCTGTAGCATTTGGCTGCAAATTGCAAACTTTTACTTTTACTGCCTTTTAAATACAGAGAACACTGCACCGAAAATTACATCAACAAGGAATCGTCGTAGTGCTTTTCTAATCAGCTTGGAAAAGTTTGATTCAATTTTGTTTTGTCAAGTAATAAGTTGTATGCCATCATGCAACAACGAACGAATTGGACAATTGGAGTAGTCCTCAGCTAAACCTTTTATGTATTCCACTCCACTTACGATAACTCTCCGGAAATTGGTAATGGAACAACCGGACGACAGTCCGAACAATACTAGATTTGAATTTCTGCTCAAATAACATAAGATACAACTTCCTTCACCTCTATTTGCGTCACTGCAACTCTCAATTCATTATATGGCATTATCTTTCTTAGCATTGTTTGACAACTACCAATAAGCTATTCAATAAAACCTTAGGGAAAACCAAACAAGAGAAAATGTAGCGAAGGAACTCGTTTTATTGTGTTTGTTCTACTCACAATTTGACACTATAATTAGAATAATAATTTTAATTCTTTTTATGGTTTTGTTCGACTTTGGCTTGTTTGTTGAAAGCAGCGTGGCTCTCAACCTTCCAACCAGTAGAATGAACGAATTGAAGTTAATTACTGCACAGACATGTTTTCCTATGCAGTTCATCTATATTTATTATTTCCCCGTAAAGTGAGCAAAAAATATACAACTCAATAGAGTCCAATAAAAGTGTCACCAACTTCGGTAATTTATTGTCCAAACACGAGTAATAAAAGTCTAGAAAGTGCAAAATATAAATAAGAAGCAAACGAAAAGATACCAACGAAGTTTTTCTAATTACTTTCAGTTGGATTCAGGCTGATGCATTTTTATTGAAGGTGTGTCAAAGTATCCCAAAGCTTGAAATTGTCCATGATAATGCAACCGGGTTGTACACAATTTAAAAAACAAGACATTAAATGGTGAACTTAACCGAAGGTGTCCATTTGTCCATGAAAGCTTTATCAATGGCTAAGTTAATTTAATTTCTGTCTTCACGAATCTCACAGGTAAATTAAAACTGGGGTGATCTGGACAAAACTTGAAAACATTACAAAATATTTGAACAATTTATTATTCTACAAAATGAAGATAAGACACCGGGGTGGAATTGAATATATGTTTTCACAGAGTGGTATGAAATTGAGAGACAAGAATGACAGAAAGGTGAATAAAAATTGATGGTCACGCCACAGTAGACACTCACTACAGCAGGAACTAATCCTATTATGGTATAATGTCGCAAAGATTTTCCGAGACAAAACGTAATCCTATTTTTGATGTAGCTGAAATGAATTGAGGTTCCTGAGTGCTGTTGCTGAATCGTGTTCGCAGAATCATTATGGGATTTCGTAAAGTGAAATAGAACAATGAACAGGGCAAGGATGGAGCTCAACCTACATAAAACATGCCGCTTTCTATTTTAGTCATTGCATATTGCCCTCTGCAATATAATTTCCTTCACTTTCTTCTTCAACAACTAAATCAACGAAGTTACGTAGTCGAGTGGAAAAAGAGTGCCACTCCACAACCAACGAACAGTTAAAATTCAGTGAAAGCCTTTATCATGGCCCTTGTTACACTTGCTGTCACCAACAGTCAACGATGTCATGGATAAATGGACCGTGCGGTATAAAGGGCAGCATTGAAATGATGTGTTCAGTCAAGGCAGACGAATTGTTCATTGTCATATGTGAGAAAATAATGAGAGCAGAAACCCAGACACAATCACTGTTCGAGTGGAACAGGGTTACAGAGTGAATCTAGTTAGTTAAATGAGTGATTTTCTTTTGTGAAAGACATTTCAGAGTTTTTTGAATTGCAGATTACATGTTGTGAGGTCGTATAATTTATTGATTTCTTATGCCATTATAATAATGTTATAGGTTAACAAAATTCCAGGACTTTATATTCGCATAAATATACAATTTCAATTTTACAATATTTACACGTTTCAATAAATCATTGCATAATACATGGTCCAGCCGAATCAGTAGTTACCCTTGCATCGCAATAGTACCAACTACCAACGTTTACTCACAAGCTAAAACAAGCCTGAACCGCTGAACGGAACATAGCGTCAATTTCGTAGGGAATTCAATCTATCACTTCTTGTCTTAGTTTATTTTAGCATCTTTTTTTATCATATTTTTTACATTTTCTGGATGAAAGCTAAAGGGGCCTCGGAAGTTGGAAAGGTTTCATTGGAATGTTTTGAAATCTATTGTTATTTACTATTATTGTGTTATGTGCCCTTTCTTCAAACACAATAATATTATGGCGTTTATTGATATTTTCTAACACATTCTAACATAAGAACTTCATTAATGAAGACGAATAAAGATTGGGTAAACGGTTAAGTGAAGGGTATTTCCAAATTCCAGGTAATTTGTTTCTATTGGTTCGTACATCAAAGAGAAAGTGAAGATAAAAAAGGTTACCCACATGCTTGTCGTATTGAAGCGAATAAAACTAATGCAAGTAATAATAAATACATAACCAGAGTTTTCAGGAAGCCACAAATAGATATCTGGAGCAGCAGCATTTTGACATCTCCCACGTGATTAGCTTCAGCGGGCCCTCAGAGACTTCAATAATTATTATCTCGAATGCTTTGAGTCTTTTGTTTTTACACGAAAACTTGTCTTGGGGAACAAATGCAGACAATGTGAAACAAGTCGAATCAGTGCCATGCCATTTCCACGATTTAAAGAAAAGGCTTCTTCTTTTAATGAATATGCCAACTTTTACTGTAACAATAACTATTTCAGAGAAGTCTTGCTTATTTATCTACCCACACTACAACACAATACAAATGTTTGAGGAATGTCAATCAGATCAAAACATTATCTTTGAGCGGTTGAATGAATTCAGTGAAAGCATACAATTTTCAGTTTGATCACCGCACTGGTGACACAAAGCCTAATTGAAGCACAAATAAACACAAATATGATGACCTAAACACAAATAACTCCTTTTCGTTTACAAATAAATCTCAAATGGAATGGAGCTGTGAACCTACCACAACCTTTTCTGAAGTTGATACTTTGTGGAAAATTATTATAGGAAATGGTAAACAGTAGCGAACATGGTTTTGCATGATGTACATTACATTACATTAAATATGTTATTATACATTTCCACTGATTTAACTATTGAACATTATGCATAAAATGAACATTTGCATGAACACTTCACCTTGGAAGGGCATTGTTAGGTATCAAAATGAGTCAATTAAGTCAAGTTAATCGAATGCTTTTATTGTTGAGCACTATATTATTTGATTAAGTATGCACGAGAGGGTTTATACAACGTTATTATGTCTCTGATGATAATAATTTTAGGGCTGGGTTATATAAAATTATATTTTTTCATGGATTAGACGTCGAGAATTCAACAATTCCTCAATTTGTCGATACGAATGTAAAAGTCACCTTGTATTTTGTATTGTTCAGAGTTTGTTATATCTCTGAAAGACCTGAAAAGAAGTAAAAAGGATGAACAATCAACAATGCGTGAGTGTTTAATTAACTTCATGTTCAGTGGGAGTCTATTCGATTAAACTTTCAGTCAGTACTTTATGCCAGTAATGGACAAGTGTAGAAATGAAGTAGTAATGGATATGAAGGGGCAACCTAGGTCTTATTGCTTTTCATCTTCAAATTATATACCTATACACTTCACCGGAGTGGCGTGCATACTCACCTTTCTCCACTAGCTGCGATATCTTTTTGTCTAGTAAATATGTTAATAAATCGCATTAGGAACACTTCAACCAAGAAAAAGTTAGATGAAGCTAAAAATTAACAACAGCCACTTGTAAATTGCTTGCGATGTGGAAACACGAAAAATAGGTAGAGGCAGTGAACCCGAGTTTTATTCCTTCTAATATCTAATATACCCCGCAATCCTTCGTTATGAAAAAGCGATATTCAAAGAATGACTGTGCAGCCCAAGAAAAGCAAAGAAAGTTTCATTGCGTTGGTTCACTGAACGCACAAAACCAAAAATAAAAACATTTACCTTATTCAAGTTTCAATTGAAAAGACGATGTGACAAATCGAATTGTTTTGTGGAAGGCAAAACGGTAATAACAATGCGATGGTTTCTTCCAATGACAAGTTCAACGCTCTGGTATGGAAAAGCAGATTGTTGAGGTATTCTAAAGATTTTCCATGTTTACTCTTGTGTGGATGACCTTAGTTTTACTGGCTTCATTAACACATTTGTCACAACACAACAGATAAGACGCATGTCTATTGCCTATATTATTTCACAAAAACGGTAGTATCATCGCTGATTTTAATTGAAGCCAAACTATTGAGATAGAAACAAATTATGTTCTTAAGTTAGGGGTTAGCGTTGCTGACGCAAGTCAGCTTTCATTCGTTCTTCAATACCCATACGATTGATTGGGTTAAGGCAGCGCAACCTACGCAAAATTTAAGTATTAGGAATCCGCAGGATCAAATGCTATTAGATATCTCTGTTCAACAATAACTGAAGTAAATGATTCCAATCAAACGCATTACATATCAGTAATGCCGTTGCGGATATCTTATAAAAAAGCAAAACACGTAAATTACTTAACTACATAATATAGAGTTCTTTGAATTTCCCTTACACTTTTTAGGTTAAATTTAAAGCTATGATTTAGGAAATAAACATTATACTTCACAAATATCAATAATTAACATATCTCGAGATCATAATGTTAAAAATACAAAAGTGAGTATTATAAATCCAATTAAAAAAAAATTTATTTGAGTATTTTTAGATTTCATGGAATTTTATTATTTCGATAACGTCATCAAATTCAGGGAACTATAGATGAGGAATGAGGAAGCGTGGGAATGGGTAAAGGAAATCAATAAGCCTTCAAATATTATTTGATTTTGCCAAAGGCTTTCTTGGAAAACGTGCTTTATTCACAATACTCATACTGATACTTTTCTTTGGATTGGAATAGAAAACTTATTCTGATAATAATGCCCTGAATGTGAATAAAAGCTATAAGACTTTTATGGCTTCATACATACATAGTTAAAGCGCTTACTGTTCACCTTTTCAATACATTAATAATTCCGTTGACCTTCGAAATGAATAATCATTCTTCTAATTCTTGAATTTTGACGAATTTTATCTAGCGAGCTCTTGCCGTATAAGTTATAAAATCAATCCTCGTATGACGGCAGGTATCTCCCATTGTTTCTTAAAACTTAGTAGTTGAAGAGTAGAGGGGATTCCAGATTTCATTTAAATGGAAAGTATAATTAGTTTTAGTTATGAGAAAAAGTAGGTGCCATGTCAGTCTAAAAGCCCTGAAAGACACCACTTTTAACCGAGAACATCCAAAACCGGTAAAAGGCTACCTCTTACAATAATGGCTATAAATAACAATAGCATGTGAGCTAAAGTCTTTTTGCCTACATTACATTCTTTTTCTTCATTAGTAACTTTTGGAATCAAACGAATTTCTTTGTAAATGAGCCTGGAAAAGACAAGAAAATGTCAAATGTGTACTAATTACTACAGACTATACGTGGTAATCTTTTCTATGAATGCTTTTGATATGTTCTGATAAATACAACTGTAAAGTCTCATTACTGCTTACATTGGAATTGGTGCTGTTTTGTCATAGTCCATTGGTTAGTTTCACCTTAATTAGTAGAAATCATTGAAAGGAATTCGACCGATGTCAATGCAGGAGGCAAAAATAATGAATATTTTGTATTGTATTCAATACAATTAAAATCGAGGTACATACAGTAGCAATTCCAAAAATGGTATAAAATTGATTCCTCAAATCTATAAATGTGTGTCCCTCTTCTTTATAATATTTCCCTTTTTGTATTAGTATAGTTTCAATTTAGTGTCTTTGCAGCTAAGTAAGTAGGACTATAATTTTCACTCTTGTTTTCAGTACTTTTCTAACTCTTAATCTCTCCTAACAGTGAACCAAAAGAAAAGGACCTTAATTAAATGTTTGTGTAAAATAGGGCCACGTGGCAATTCTTCTGTGAGAATTAGAACTATCTTTGACAGAATCGTATTAGAAGTTGTACAAGTCATGACTGTATATAGTGCAACACAAAACATGTATTCAATGTAATGTGTTCATTGACCCAGTGCGAATGTGCCCATTGAAAATAAAAAGGTCATGTTGGTAAAATAACATACAATTTGTATCTAATTTATTCTTTCCGATATCCAAAGTCCAAATATTCGGTCTCCTGTTGTAATAGTCATTCTGTTTGGGCACTTTTTTAATAATTACATGTTCATTAAATATGGTGCAGAAAGTACGACCCACCTACAAAGTAAGGAGAGATGTATTAATCCGGAATGTAGTGCGTATGTTTTAATTTCCGCCTGTGGTATTTTTTCCCAGAAGTTTATAAGGATTCATTGGCTGAATATATGTAGCATAGGAAATGAGAACATCAAACCTAGGTATAAGGAAAGACGGCAACAGTCAACATTTGAAGAGTAAATTATTTGCTCCGTATAACTTGTGGACTAGTCGCCGGAGGAAAACGAGAAAGTCCGGTAACACCTTACCTAATCTTCCAGAGATGACTTTTACATCAATTTGTTAACAAATAATAATTTTGCTGTCGTCATTAGTACTGTCTCAACTCAAGTAACTTCAATGCAAACCCTTTTACGTTGCTGGCACTTCTTGGGTCATTTTAACAAAGAATGGTTTGCTCTGTTTCTCAACCTCAATACGTATTTTTATTTTTCCGCTTTCACTTACAAAAGAGCACGTGCAGAAAATAATAGTTCATTCGCGGACTAAACTCATTACATGTAAATTTGCTCAGTTAAAAATTACAGGGTTCCTTTTATTGGCTAAAAATCATTAACCACCTATCGTCCTTTTGGAAATTTTCATAATCTCTGTTGAGAAAATTAGGATAGGCCTGGGGGTTTGGCTTCAAGAAAAGTTACATCCATCTTAATAATTCTCATGCTTCGCAGCCCCAACTTTATTCGACGATTTCTGTACACAAGAAACTAAAAAATAGTATTGACGACTTTGCAATGTTGTGAGTCAAAAAAGTCATGATCACAACACACCCATTATATATTTTTAGAACAGAAAAATATCCCGGTTCTCCTGTACAAATTACAAACTTTTGTGAAAAGCGTAAGAAGTATCTTGTGCACGGTACATTATTTTATTTAGGTTCAATACGATGCATCGGTTTATTAATTTGTGGATGATTTTTAGAGTCCTTGAGCTTTCATCAATGTGTTTACATTGACGTTAAATAATAAAACAAAATCACTCTACGTCCGTGATGATAAGTTCCAGAGTATTGGATTCCCCAACCGTAACATAAAAGCGAAAACAAGAACTGGTTTTTTAAAGTTGTCCACAGAATGCTTTGATGAAATTCCTATAGAAGAGAGCGACGGCGAGTCGGAGAATTGAAATCAGAATCAAATAACATTGATCTTGTTTTCATTTATTTGTCCATCATGAATTGCATTTCATTTTGTTGTGTTTTCTTTCTATCATCCCTTGTCTTTCGTTTGCTTTCAAAGAGTAGAAATTACGTTTATTATAAATAGCAGCAAAGAACTAGACGATTTATTTTGCCCCGACAGATTCTGCACATTTTATTTTTCTATGTATGTATGTATTGCGCATCCTGTTTTACCCTGCCTTAGCTATTACAATTTACTGTACAGTACAAATGCGTACATTAAATATCGATTGCATTTTGACTCTAGTTCCTTAAATAGAACGCTTAGCCACATTCACTGGTTTTTGTTATGTCATAGATGTGTAAAAACCCAAGATCCGTAAAGGTCCACAATGGATGAATGACACTTTGCACAATCAGTTATTTATTTATACTACCTAATTACCTAGACCATTTCTCTAGACTGGACTACAACTCTGATTTACTCATTGATCTAAATCCCACGATGTTCAGTTTACTTTGACATGACTTCTTGTAGAGATTACAATGCACTCAAGTGCATTCATTTCAATGAAATGAGCGTTGGCGTTGACAGACACATTCTTTTTATCATGCCTATACTTCCATCTCTTTTCCTGCTTTGTTTTGTTTATCAGTCTTATTTCTGTTTTGTTTCCGAATAAAAAAGAAAGGCAGTGTGTGCACTACAGGTATTTTAAAAAAATTCTCTAGACTGGACTACAACTCTGATTTACTCATTGATCTAAATCCCACGATGTTCAGTTTACTTTGACATGACTTCTTGTAGAGATTACAATAATGCACTCAAGTGCATTCATTTCAATGAAATGAGCGTTGGCGTTGACAGACACATTCTTTTTATCATGCCAATACTTTCTTCTCTTTTCCTGCTTTGTTTTGTTTATCAGTCTTATTTCTGTTTTGTTTCCGAATAAAAAAGAAAGGCAGTGTGTGCACTACAGGGATTTTAAATAACAAAACAGGAGAAGCGGAAGAAAATAAGTATTTAATCAAATTTTGCATTGCAAGTGAGTATTTATGTAAATTATAGTTTCTTTGAAATCTGGAAAGCAAAGTAATTTACTACGAGTATGTATGTATGTATCGTGTTGTGAATAAATTGTCTTAACCAAAGTGTGATACCTTATGTTTGTTTCTGCCGGAACCACAAACTGAAGATAATTTCATTTTCTTTGTCTTGTTTTTTGTACATAACGTAGACGTTTGGGTCGAAGGTTAAAGATCTCTTCTCGTTCATCTCTGAACGTTAAAACGTACAACAAGTTGACAAATACTTAGATTTTTCTACCTCACAGGACGCTCAAAATATCTGTATAAACATCTTGGAGTGTATGTATGATTACAGATATGTTGATATGTATAAATAATGATTAGTTGCTCGAGCAAACAAGAAACATAAGTAAGCACAGTTAGTAAACAATAACTCACATATCATTCGTTATACGCGCATTACAAATTGCATTGTTTACATATACCTTATTTTCCTTCCGCATTCTTCATCTTGATAAGATCATATCGGTCCCAAAATAGTACCTACTGGGGTGAATTGTGCGTTTTTCTGCTCGTGGCAACTTCTTTCTGAAGAAACTTTTTGTGCTTAAAATTATTTTGCCAGGTATATTATATTTCACCATTCAAACCAAGCAAAGACATTCAATTACATGTCACGCATTTTATTTTTACCTAAATGTCAAACTGGAGTACACGTGGCACTTACGTTGTGTAACAAACTTCGCCTAGCTGACGATGAGTGTACTGAGAATAAAATTAATTAACTTCTGTTTGTAACAAAATGTTAGGGTTTCATATTTGCAACTGTTGAAATTCTTGTAATTATTATGTTCATCAGCAAAAACAAGGAATGTGCAAATATTAGTACCTAGAAATGTTGACAATTTTGACAGTGGGGACGCACAATCTCATACTGGGATTTATGGGGCAAAGTTAGTTTAAGCTACTCTCGATCTAAAAACCAATCTCAACCTTGAGATGCAAGATGTTTCGTTTGTTTATTTGTTTTTCTTGAGCTTAAGTTCAACTCATTTCGTCTCTTTCATCTACCCTTCACAGAATCTACCTCCGCAAGTTAACTTTTCATCTTGCTTCCAGATAGACGATTAGAAATGTGTCCATGTGTCCTACGTATAACATGACAGTAAGTAAATAGTAAGTTTCCTTCCTGAACTAAACCTCATACATTCAAAATGTATCATGTTACAGTTACAAACGAAGTACAAAGTGCGATTAAAGTAAGTATGTCTCCAACTGTACACTGCCAGTTATCATCTGTATAAGCATATGTATGTATGTATGTATATGAAATATGACATTTATCCTCCATTACATTGGATGTCTTATCCAAATAGGTAGTTCAGTCATTCTAATAGGCACGTTATGTTGTTGTTGTTGTACGGTTATCGAAAATCGCTTCCTGTCACCCTAACCAATCCTAAGTTCTCCTATCAAAAAGAAATACATACTTGATTGCACAAACAAAATGAGTTCCTTACACATACATATATAAAATTAATTTTATCGTTAGAATTTTCTTTGACGAAAAAGCAATTTTAATTTGTGACTCAGAGTAGGATTTAGTACTTGCAATATTTAGAAAACGCCGGTCTATGCATCAAACAATCAAACTGAAGGAGTTCGCTTGAATGGACATCTGAAATTATTAGAAATTCTAAGAAATGCATTTTAAATGAACTACCTGACCGGAGAAGAATAAAGCAATGAGGAAGTGATCAAAATAAAAAACAAATACGGAAGGAAATCAAATTCGCCGATCTTTATTGGATGACAACACAAACATTAAATGAATTGCGACTCCTTTATCTTTTCAATTTTGCAAATATAAATAGACGACTTTATTCCAATTTCTTCTACTCTGACTGTCCTCAATTCTTGATGAACGTTTCCATTAAAAATTGGAACGGATTGCCCCAGTTTCCCGTATTCTTAACTCAAGATAGCTCAATCTCCCAGACCTTTCAATGTAAACCATTTGCATCTGCTTTTATCATCTTTCCGTGCGGAAAATTTCCAAAAGAATAGCAAGGTGCCTATAGATATATGTAGTATATATGTACCAATTGAAATAACGTGATTCAGTCCACCAGGTGTTCTACTCCTACTCGGTCACATTCGCTGTAACAATTTAACAAGTACAAATCAGTTTCCGCAAAATGTGACTCTTAAGCACGTTTTACCACACAAAATTTAAAACTAAACCAACGCCATAGTAAACAATAAATCCTTTCAAAAACGTGTGGAAATGTATCGCCCTCGTATGATAGAGTATTGCTTAGAGTTGATTTTATGCCATTTTTCATTCCCGAAGGCTCAAGCCTAACCTAGCATAAATAACGCATTCAAATTCATTAGAATCAAATTAAATACCAACAGCAAAACGGTACATAGGTATAACTACAGGCATATAGTTTTACAAATTGTTCGCAAATGACGCTTCGTTTTACTTTTAATGCTTCAAATCGAGCCTTCAAGTCATGTCTCTGTGATCAAAGCATCACACAGTACAAAACAAGTCTTGCTTGCTCCGTTCTTCCAAAGTAAGCAGGCCGAGGGGGAATAGAGAGGCATTATTTCTCATGGGAATCGTGAAGAAAAATGGTGAAAAACAACCGTTATCATTCACTTTTCAAGGAGTGCTTTCATCGACACGAACAGATCTCATACTTTTCACCAACATTTCAATCATTACACGATCTACGGCTTGTGCGGTTGGACCGACGAGTAAAACGAAAATATTGAGCGAAGCAAAAAAATAGAACGAAATATTTCTAATCTCTTAGAATCCATGTATGGCAAATTGACTTTTTAGTACTGCTTAAATGTATGTTAGAAGCACAGCATTAGTTTACCGAGAAAATAACCAGTCTTATGTAAAGTAGTGGTTATGTGAAATCGGTATCCTTTCGGACTTTTACCTTAATGAAATAAATGCATTCTTGCATAATAATAAGCGTTTAACGAATGAACAGCCACCCTACTAAGTACACATTGAATGTGTCGCTTAAGTAAGCATATAATATCAAATAAAATCAAGGATTTTGAAGTGAGAATTGGGAATGTGATGAAAGCGTGCGCAGTGTCATTTTGTGGCTTCATAATAAAGCACTTTATGAAACAAACTAATGATCGTACAAAAAGTAATCTTTCCAACATTATTCCCTTCGACAACATTCTAGACACGCTTCTTCATTTTCACGGTAGCTGGAATATTTTCTTAAGACGGCTTAAAAAGCTCAAACCTTAGGTAAAAATAATCGTCTCTTAATGCCTCACTGTTTGTTCTTCACTCTCTTAGAGTAAGTTTGAATGTTCAATATTTAGCCTTTAGCTTTTAAAATACATCTAGTTTACCATTGTCAATGCGCAGCAGTCTCTAATCTGCATGCAATAATGTCCATATGCTCTGTTTTGTGCGTGGTCGTATCCGTAAAATTAGGCCTATGTTCTTCCGCACGATCCCATTACTTTACTCCGACTTTTGCAACAGAATGTGATGAAAATGACGGCTTATTTAAGTGAACTTTCAAACTTAAAGACGTAGATCCGATGAGTTGTGCGTGGTTATCAGTCTTATTGCTTTCCTTATTCTGGTAAGAAAACTTCATTTTGATGAGAAGGTAGCAAGTCAATGGCTTGGCTCCCGTGGCTTCAATGATGAAAGTAAAATGCTAGCTTTGTGCATTGAGTCATTTAGTGTCACCTTTTGCGACACAAAATTGACATCGCAAAAGAAACTGAGCCGTTCACATACCTATGTATATATCCTAGAAGCATCAAGCATCATCAAACACTAATGTGCTTGCGACATTGTGACACTATATTGTGACACACAAGCCTTTTCTATGAATTTTCTAGGTTTAGCTTGGGTTACCAAACTGTACGTTTTGCAAGGGATATGGTTACGGTAAAGGCACCTTTATCAATCAATTTATGTACTAATACTATTGAAATGTAATTATTAGCACTTCCAAAGAACGGAAAAATAATACACCACCTACTGTATGTATCAATGTTCTTTCAGTTTGTTCAGTTTCCTTTGTTCTTTCGCTTATTTTGTTAGTGACAGAGAGCCCTCGTCATTATATTTATTAACAAAGACTATTATTGTATTTCGTGGGAATTATTTACCTGTCATTTGACGACATTAGTCAAAGATTAAAACATTAAAAGTGTGTCCTCAAGGTGAAGAAGATGAGATCACACAAATAACAATCCTATTACACAGTGTTTTGTGTAATTGCAGGTAATATTGATATGAGCGATGAGAAAGTAGTTCAACAAAAAATACAAGCATATTCTGTAAACCTTTGTGGAGCATAGAAAGCCGTTATTTAATACTACACCTACCTTCACACCAAATGACGAATCTTCTGAACAACCATTAACCCTAATAAAGAAAGCTTAGCATTTAGAAATAAAGGGAAAATGGGTCGGAGCCAGGATTTGCGACTCCGTAAACTGCAACTGGCAGCAACGAAAAACATTTTAGCAAACACGTAGAAAACTGCATACCAAGTTGATGTTATGAAGGCAAAATTTAACATCGATTTTCAATTTAAATGCACGAAACTATTGAGAGAGAAAGTGCAATTGCTGATTATGGATTGGCGCCAGAAGTTCATAAAGTGCTCAGAGAAGGTATGAGTAGAGTAGAAACGCGAATTTTTGCGTATTTATTTATAATTCCAACTACAATCACAAGTTACAAGCAAACATTAACCTGGCCATCGCCACCCTTTCTGTACAAGCAAAATAAAAATTATAGGGCAGATGGAGGCTCATTGTCTGCAACTTAAGAGTAATCTCATGTGAAATGTTGCACATTCGGAGAAGAGTTATTGGAACACCAGAAATAGTGGCGTTGCATCAAAGAAGTCATCGCTGCTCCTGTTATTACCGTCATTAGTGAAAATCGGATAATTTCAGAGCGGTAAAAGTTTACATTTGGGACCGTAATTACTAAAATGCACCGTTTCGATATTATCATAAATCGTGAGTATGAACATCAGAAATGCAGTGGTTCTCGGATCTCCACACTCCACAAACGTGTTCAAGAGACGTCAGCATAAAAAGGACAACCAGGAGCCATGAATATGGACACGGTATACATACGATAGTAAGAAATCGGTTCTTTCAGTATAAACAAGCAAAACTGCACACCGAGATAGTGACTGAGTGAGTAGTGCAGTGCACACTTCCCAGATAAAAAGAGTTAATGGAAAATAGAATTTTGGTTGCATAATGTATCTGCTTTGTAAAACAAACAAGTTATGCAAGCACCAAGTAGTGAGTAAGCTTTCAATATTCTGCTCTCAATCGACAAGACGCAGAGGAAGACCCGAGGTGTCACTCTGACACAACAAAAGAATTCTCGCTGAGTAGCTTTAATAAATCAAACTTTTATCCTTGCTTGTCTCGGGGTCAATAGAGAGATACACTATTTTTGCTGACGAGAAAGAATTTTGATTGTGAAATCACTTTGCTTTGGCCTTTTTCAAACATCTGAAAATACTGAATTGGTAAAACATGCAAAATTATGCTCCATAAAAACAACGCTAACATTATGTGAATTAAGACTTTTTCATCGGAAATGTTTATGGGCTCGCTCGTTTAAAGTAGATCCTTTATGACCTCGTGTAACCATTAGAACATTTCAATAAGAAAAATGAACGGAGCGTGTGTGCTTTTGTAATTTATGGAAGAGCTGAATTGAAGCAACAAGCAGTACAATGCACTCCCAACAGTTTGCTCGTCACTTACAATCACGAAATATGCAATTTTGGCAAAAAACTGCAGTTGTAACAAGACACGTTTCCATTTCCAACAAATTACATTACAACCCACACAAGACGCAACTTTACTGCCGTTTCCACTTTTTAAAACGTTCCGTTTTTGTTTGACACGCTCTCTCCACGCCCGCCGTTTACTTTACTTCCTTTAAAATCTGATCATTGTTACACAAAAGCCTGCTTCAAAATCACAAAAAGCCAAATGTTACGCTTCAGAAATGGCCGATGGAGAGACGCTCAGTGTAACTCATCAAAATGTATCAGTGACATCACCATTCCTTTGAATGAGATACCTATTTACATGATTATGTGTCTCTTTTTAAGGAAGTACAATCGGTGAAACACGCGGAACTGACTGGAGAAATTGTTTGAATATTATATACAGTATTTTCAATCTCAAAGATGACATAATATTGTATGGCTTGAACAGTATCAATCCATCTCTTGAAAAAGAGGCCTCGAATTTGTCTGCTTCCTTGAAAAAGCACGGTAGCCAAAAAGTTATAAATGACGACAAATGTGTGCATCTGTTCTTTTCTTGGCTTCACTAATGCTACTTTACTTCGATTTATTGTTATGTGCGCTATGAACGTATTACTCGAAATTTAAAATCGCACATTTTCAAAAGAATATTTTCATTCTTGTCTTCGAAAACGTGCACCATTCAGAGGACATCCATCTAAACATCCTTACAATAACAATACATACTTAAAAATGTATACATACCAAGTCTGTTCCAAACTGGCTGAAATATGATCACCACATTGCTTACGGTGATAGGAAAAGAGTGGATGGTTGGAGATAGAGAAAGGTATCAGGGATGAATGAAAGAGACAATGCGCTTACAGCATGTAAGCAGAACAAAAGTTTTATTTTTTGTGGAATGAATGGAGTATGGTCGATACGTCCGACGTCATCTTAAGAAGCATCCATGCTGCGTTTTGAATGCTTCTTCGAATAATGGAAGAATGTAATTTCTTGAAATATATTAAAATTGAAATTTTATGGAAGTAAAAGGAAACACTCACAAGCGAGCAAAACACTCCATTCACATTTCCAGTTTTCAACAACTCTGCAACGAAAAAGGCGAAAAACAACAAATGTTACAGTGAATGAAGGAGGTAAAGGGAAGACCTGAGAAAACAGCTTCGTATTTTCCATTTCCACAGGTTTTGTCAGAAATATGACTTGAAGAATAAATTCGTTGGAATTCAACGAGTTATTTTGAAGAAAATATACGGGGGAATGTGAGGACGATTAGAGAATCAGGGCGAGCTAAGCTCTACCAGTGTAAAGCAGCATGCCTTTTTCGGGCCTTCTCCTCCGATTTCCCACCAGTTGCGTTCTGTCATCCGAACTGTGAGCATACAGTTTGACATACTCCTGGAAAACATAATTCTACGATTTGAACATCTTTCCTTTTGCTTTACCGAGTGTGCACGACTGCAGCGTACTCATTGGACTATAAAACACAGATTCTTTCAAACAAACTGCCACACACAAAGTAAATTGACTGGAAGGAAGATTCTTTCTGGTTCAGTGTCTACTTAGGAATTTTTAATCAAATGGTTCACAGAAAGCTTAACTCCACGTTTTTGTCCCGAACAATGAAGATACTCCGGAAATAGTTCTTATCCGCACTGATTCGAGAAAAAGAATCTCTTTCTTAATCCTCATTATATCTTGAAAAATTAATGCAAAAAAGTCAAAGCTTAATTCAAATAATGTCAACTAGGCAGTCTACAATTTTCGTAACAAGCAAATTCTGAGGGAAACCGGCTACATGCCAGTTGTTAAGATAACTTTACGGTCGAGTAAAAAATTAGGAACAAAGTGAAAAACTTTTGGAGAAATGTGCATACTTGTTTGTTTTTAGAAAGAATTTTTCACAAAGCAATAAAGCTGACTGAAGTGCGCCTTCCTAACTTGCGTCTTTAAAACAATCCATTTAAGCAGCCCATTAAGTGAACTAGCATTCACCCCTAACGTTTACATCTTACCATAACTTTCAAATTAGAGCGAAAACGTCCCAAAAGTGCGTTTCAATGTACCAACATTCCATCCACAAAAACATTCAGATTTCGCCTGGAAAGATTCCACCCTTTATTTCGGCGAGTTTTTCGATAATAGGAGAGGAGGAAGAAGTTTTTTCCTCTTGATTAATCACTCTGACTTCCCCTGCAATGTCGCCAACCGACAATTACAAATAACAGTCAGTATAGTGGATTGTCAACTTCGTCGTATTCTCACTTTGTGCTTGTCACAAGATGCTTTCTGCCAAAGAACAAAGTCTTTCATCGTGAATTTCTTTGGAAAATTTTGTGCTGCACGAAACTAAGGAATTCATTTACTGAAACAGAGAACTCCTGCCATTCAGTATTCGTAACTGACAACTAATACGTTCATTCAACTAACAACATCTCGAGACGATTAATTATTAACTTTTCGGGAGTTCCTCTTGACATTGGTGGACATGGGGAAAGTGAGAAAATACAAGAACCGTAAGTTAAATTTTAGTTGTTTCTATAAACAAGATCTAATTCCTCTATAAAATCATGTTTAAAACACGTCAATACTCTCTCAGCATCAAAGGTAAAGTCTACGAAACGTAGCGAAACAACCACAGAGTAACAAGTTTTTGTCGGAACAACAATTGATCCGTTTGAGTTCAATGAATTCTGTTTTCTCCCAACAAATAGGAGAGAACTAGAAAATAATCGTAACGAGAATAAGAGTAATTAAATGTCCCGATATAGAGTTAGGGTTAGAAACATGTTACTTTGAATGATGAAACTGAAATTAATCAACACGCATTATAGTATAAACATGGTGTCTCAATTAAGCGGGCTTCATAATGAAGGTGCGTTCCTTATTATTCTTACTGTATGCTAGGAGCATCAAAGGAACTTAGATTTGTCGCTTTGATTAACAGTTCATAGGCAGAAGCACTCATCACAGAATTAATTGACTTGCCATTTTGCATTTTGTTCCAATTTATTTTTACACAACGAGAAGCAGGTTGAGTTTGTCGGGTTCGGTCAAAGACACTCTTTTATGTCACCACAAACCGCAGGCACACTCGTTTATTCATTTCAATCAAGTAAACTCTGGATGCGGCTAAGCCGACACTGACGGCTACTTTCATGTGCAAACTTTCCCCTAATCAAACACTTTTTGGTGCTTTGGAACTTTGCTTCAAGCTATCAGTCATTCATATGAATCTTCTTGTTACGTTACATTTCGTTGCTCTTGCTTGTTGTTGTCGACAATTTTTTCACATGGTAGGCATTGATTATAGCCACGTTCAAAACAGAGTTACCACTAGACATAACTTTTGCAGAAATTCTCATTTGTCAACATTGACGTTTACTTAATTTGTTTTGAAATACGAAGTGGGGCAGGAAAGCTTTGAAGAAATTTAATCTGATGATATTTTTAAAAGGCAAAATTCATAGAGGAGTGACGAGTGAAAATGTCAAAGTTGTTGGGAAATGGGCTAGCTAAAAGATAATGACGTTCTTGTAGTTTCTACAAACAAACATTGAATTCCAGCATTGCTAATGAGTGGATTATGTTAAACCCGGATGTAATTCGATCATGAAATACGAGATTTTTTTTCGTTCATTAGCATAATTTGTAGTGCTTAATCCAACCTATCCTTTTACCTCCCGGGGCCTTATTCCACTTACCTGTATTTAATTACAAAAACAGTTAATCTAATTATAGGCAGATTATGCACTATTTGCTTCTCCATCATAAGGATTATTAATGCTATTATTTAATGCACTAGAACTGATCCGAATAAAATTAATTAGAGAGTTTGATGTAGTCGTGTTTCTTTTTACTTGTGACATCACACTAAAGGAGGCAAAAAGTAGTGAAAGTCTTATGCGGATTATTTGCATTTTGCATTAAACATTAAACTGATACACTAATAGAGCTTGATTAAGACGTTAGCATTATCACTGTCAATCACTGATGCTGCTCTCATTGTCAAACTGAGGAGCGTGTCAGAACAATGGAGGATTTTGTTTCATCACTAATTTTCGGTTTAGCTTTCTCTCGCTTGAGTTCCAGTTCGACACCCGGTTCATTCATTGGTATTCAAATATTTCAGTGAAATGCACCTACTGTTGTTTGGAAAGAATCTCTTCCGTGAGTTGTCAATAAACAAATGAGGCTGCAGTGAAAGAGTTCAGGGAATCCTACGTGTAATCTCGGGCAAATATGAGATTTAAGAAGTGGAACAAGACAACTTCCTCCGAAGTAATTTAAATGCCAATTCGAGACAACACGCCGATAATACGAAATGAGGCATCGTATTTATAACTGTCAGTCAATATTAAACGTTGGAATAAACGGTGTAAATCTCGAGATTATTCCGGACTTGTTCAGTCTTCAGTGTCTATTTCCTGGAGTTGGCTTTTTATTAAACTTTTACTTTCCGTAGAAGTCGCACCTTATTGCTTCCTGTCTAGGGTTACTTCAACGAATTGGCTCGTAATTCAGACCAGGTGGTACGGTATGAATTCTATCCTAAATTCCAAATGCGTACTGATGTGCTACTTCTCAAAATTGATTTCTTACGACATGCACGAGAGTCTTCCAATAAAAGTTTATTAAATGCCATTTGCAATGCAATAAGCATTACAACAACTGAAGTTTTTACCTGCGTAGACATGATTGTTGTAAGTTTTACTCATGAATTAATAATGATGTGAATGTCGAAATATTTTCTACGGCTCACTATATCTATCATTAATTTATTTTCAAAGAGTGAATTATTAATGTATAAGCATCGTCTGCTTTGGGTTTAAATTTGTTACATGCACCACTGCTGTCCATTTAATTATCCAAATAACGTAAAAGTTAAGTAAACATTTAAATGAAAATTTTGCCGTGTGCAATACAATGAAATGTGAGAAAATTACGAAACTTTCTTCAAGCATACCTGAATGGAAGGAAAAGTTAAAACGAATGCTCGCTTTATCAATTAGTTTGCTAAACAATAGGGTGATACACTGATAATTAATTATTCACCAAACTACTTATACACATCAGTGCGGAAACAACAAACAACAAATTTAGAAATTCAGAAAGGCAATATTGCAACACATAGGCAAACGACTTTAATACCGGATCTCCGGAGATTTGAATCTTCGGGAGTTGGAAGAGGAAGACTTATATTTAGCTGGATTTTCTCAAGTTGTTTGCATTATGAATGAACATCTCTACATCTGAGTAAGGATGAAACGAACATTTTCTCCATGTTCAGGTATGGCTCAATCAGGTGCACCAAAGTACAGCCTCTCAGATTCCCTTGTTGCCCGATTCATTCAGTATAATCCTTTCCAAATTCCATTCTTTATCTCTCGTTTAAGAGTTGCCACAAAGCACTTTACTTGTGCCTTGCCACATCTAAAATCCTAAAGTAGGCTTCCTAATCAGCATCAAAAGTTTCAAGTTTGGAACATTTGAGTGGAAAGAGAATTCTCTATGTAATAAAAAAGCCGTTATGCTCATTTTTTGAAAACAGGCTCGAGATGATATGCATGGTGAATATGGAAGTTATATTATCCTTCATCTTAGTGGAAATTCTTGTAGTTAACACTCACGCTCGTAAATCATGTCAGACCAATATTAAACGGTAGGGAACGTCATCATCATCAGTTAGTCAGTCCACGCCAAATGTTTCATGAAATAAATAGCATAATTAAGGACAATGACATACATATTTATTTGTAATGTCAAACAGAACGTATGACGGATGTGGATGTGCAATCTATTTTATTATATTAAGCAAGTTTATTTTTGCAATTTCACGCCTGAAGAAACGTTTATGTAGAGTTGGATAAATTGGCACCGTCGTCAGCGAGTAAACAGACCATGATTGGCCATGAATTAATAAGATATGCGACAAATAATGATTTTTGATTTCTTACTATTGCTTTTTCTTTCGAGGGACAGATGTATTAATAACCTAACAAGTCTCTCTTGATTTCACAATTCTAATATAGTTGTCGCGAACAAGAAAATATAAAAGAAACTTTAAATGGTAGTTCAGGGTGAGGTGAAAGCAAGAAAAAACAAATTGATGAATCTTACGTAATCCACCCAAGTGCTTATTAGTTATTACAATCAACAATGTCATTATTAAAGCTGTCACAGTTGTAAGACTTTTCTGTTATTAAATTTATTTTTAATTTCTTTCAGGTCGTTTTCGTTCAGAAGGTCTGGTGGCTCCGGGATCACTGGTCACCGAAGGCGTTTTGCTTTCTCCCGAAAATGATGATGAAGATCCTGATTTAGTAATTAAGAAGGACTGCAACGATTGCCCAGAAGACTCTGCCGGAATTATGTATAATGGACGATGTAAATGTATGTGCACACATTTCTCTAATGAACCCTACCGGAAGAGCAGAGCGTGCAGGAGGAATACGGTGGAAGGTATGATTCACAAAACTTTTGCCTTTTCTTAAATTAAAAAAAATGACGAAAATAAGGCTGAAACTATTGTGTGAAAGAGCGCAAATATAAGTAATTTAGAGAAAAGTTTTCACATTTCACGCTGAATTTTAAATTACGCAGTAAGTTAAGCATATTTGCAACATAAGGATAAACCAAAAGTCAAAAGTTTTTTTGTAGCAGCCGTCACAGAACTAAGTAGAACTGAATTAGGTGAACTTTCTGGAATGAGTGAAATTCTTTTAATATTAATGACATTAACATTAATTCGCCCTCAAAACAAATAAAGGCATGAAGGGTGACTCGGAGTTGACGATTAAGGACAACTGTAATGAGTGTCCCGATGATTCAAAAGGAATATTCATCGGCGGTCAATGCAAATGTTTATGCATTAACGAACACGAAGCCGTAGGAAAACCTGAGAAATGTCACAGAACCAAGGTTATGCAAGGTAAACAAAACTGCAGTCAAAGAGCTGAGAATCTTCGACAAATGTCCAGCTTTAAAAACACTGTTGAAAAATATGTTACCCTTAAATGCACTCATGTTGTAAGCATTTGCACAACTGCCCATGACTTACTTGCCAATTGAGACGTATTTAATAAACTACAAGAATACAGTTTTTGACACTGTTGTTTACTGTGCAATCAGGTCTGACATCGCTAAATATGTATATCGCAAATTGGTCTAATATCTATGTTGTGAATTGTACTTTATGTGAAGCAATGTTTGTGAGAGCTAAGAGCATTTTTTACGTTTTAAACATTATGATGACATGACGTCAGTGATGTATGAAAACAAATTTCTTGTGTTTTTACAGAGCCTCATATAAAACCTTCCAATGCCACTGGCGTCATACCGGTTAGTGTCGATAGCACCTTTTATCAGTTCATAGAAAGTTTGAGTTTTAACATTTGCTTTGACTCTAAGCCAGCGTTTTTCATGATGTGTGTCTACAGGTGATAATAGACAGAAAGAATAATGGAAGCACTGATGGAATTACCTCTCGTTTACCGGACCATTCAGGTAATGGTTCATCTGGGCATATACTTCACATCACAGTTCTTCTTTCTCTGGTGCTGGTCTGCTTTCTTGCCGTTGTCTTCATGGGATTTTGCATTATTCGGAGACGCTCCTGGAAATGTCTGAGTAACCTAAATAAGCGAAACAGGGTAAGTTAAAACAATGCACTACATATGCATAAGAACCATCTTTACTTTCTTGGCTCTGCTCTATTCGTAATCCGAAAAGTTTTAACATGAGCAGTCTTGACATGCTTTCAAGAATTTGGTAGAGCCCTTGGAAGATTTGAGAAATATTGGTATTTTATGCTCACTCACACACACTCAAACTCAAATAAACATTAGTTTCGCCAGAAACGGCGCAGCGGTTGTGGAGTGCAAGTGAATGAATTGTGCTGTAAGCAAACAAAAAGTATAGAGGTAATCTTATCTGTGAAAGTATAAAAAACCAAAGGTGTTCTGTCATAAACAGACAAGTTAAAACTTTAATTTCTTACACTGCATTAGTGCTTGAGGGTTTCTTTAACAAGCTTCCATTTATATGTATGTTTACGTTATCTTCTAACAAATATATTTTAAATGTTCTGGTTTTGCTACATATAATTATACCTACTTACGTTTAGTTGACACTGACATAGAGAATTTCATAGGTTTTTGTATTGCTGTTACACGATTGCTAAGCTGTTGCTCTAAATCCAAATGGAAAGCAATAGTGGCAATCCAAAGCTTTTCATGACATTTTCACATGAGAATTTTTGACGTCCCAGGTGTGCGGCACTGTGTGCGGGGTGCAGACCGACGACAGATTAATGGTTGTAAAGATTTTATGTCAGAAATTATGCCACTTTCTTCATACTGGTTTGTTGCACGTTGCTTCTATTCCTCTCAGACGTGTGTATTTTACGTAATTTATTAAACACTTTTAACAAAGATCATTCTATGGAATTCGAAATCATCAAATCAATATTTTTTTTCAAATTTAATGTTCCTTCTCGAAAAAGACTTTAAGTACAGTTTTTAATAAAAACACTTACACTTATAGAACAGACGAAGAGTTTGTCGTATTCAGTTTTAGTTAGATTTTAATCCAAAGTACAAATGGAAATTCCATTATGGAATAATGGAGCCAACAAAAATGAGTTGTTTTCATGAGCTTATATTTCTTCTGTAAAGAAAGGTTGAATTTCTGTATTCCTGTGCTTGAAAATTTGTTTTAGAATGTTGGGCTTTGATGTTTTAACAACTCTTTCGCTCAAGGAAATAAAATAAATTTGATTTATTTAAACATTCAATTGAAAAAATCTAAGTATTTATAAACATTTCCTTGCACTCGTATTCAATTCGCTTATCGTATCTGCATTTTATAGATGGATCTGAAGGTTTCAGCATCCGGTCGCTTGCTACCAGACAGATTTATAAACAATCCAACCTATGAAACAACATGCCTGGACCTTTCCATTCGAATTTATACAGCAGATGAAATCAATCTCATAGCCCAAGTTGGCCAGGGGTGCTTTGGAAAGGTTTTTAAGGGTAAGCGCATCCGAACCACTTTATAACCTTTATTGTTTGTATTCGCATCTTTTATGTTTTGTTAAATTAAATTGTATTACTATTACATAAACCAATGATTCTAAAATGGCACAGGAGAACTAAACGGAGAGATCATGGCAGTGAAAATGGTCCGAAGTGAGCATTCAACGGAAGCACTCAGAGAGATTGAGACAATGTCATGCTTTGCCCATCCAAATATTCTCCCTCTTCTTGGAATTGCCAAAAGCCCTGGTTGGTATAAAACACTCATAATTTTTCCTTAGTGAAAGTGAACTTGCATTTTTGCTCCAATAACATAAACAGCTTCAAGCCAAGTATTACTCCACTATACCGATTGTTTTTGCAGAGGCGGACGCACCGTGGCTTCTATTTGAATTTATGGAACATGGAGATCTTGCCAGCGTTTTGAGGACTAGTGCTTTCAGGCCACCTGGTGAAGTTGGAATTCCATCAGCCGCCATGGATAGAGATTCGAACAAAGTTGAGGATGAAAAGTCGCAGTTTCAGCTTACCCATGTAATATATTTAGCTTCGTCCTCCAGGAGCAGCAAGATTTATTTATTTTTAAGTAAATAAGTGGAACAAAAACTAAGTACCGGTTTGTTTTAATGAAATTCGCAGGACCTGTTAACAAATGTTGCAATGCAGATTGCGGAAGGAATGAAATATTTATCCTTCCAACATTTTGTACATAGAGACCTGGCAGCACGGAATTGTTTAGTTTCAGCCACAGGCGTTGTGAAAATTTCCGACTTTGGATTATCCCGGGATGTTTATACATGCGATTATTACAAGGTGAGTGAGCTAATATTACATTTGTGAGCCCTAACCTAACCCTAGTATATGCTAATATAGGTAAATTTACATTATGATTATTAATCGATGAATGCAATCAAGTAATGACTATGAATTCAAAACTGTAGATTGGTGGTTCTAAACTTCTACCAATCCGATGGATGGCACCCGAAAGCATTATTTATGGATGCTTCACTTTAGAATCGGATGTCTGGGCATACGGTACAGTTCTTTGGGAAATTTACACGTGGGGAAAGCAGCCGTACTATGGTCATTCAAATGAAGAGGTGAGAATCTTACATTTTTCAGCGAATTCGACTTACTAGAATACTAGATAAATCCAGCTTATTCGGTTTTCAGATGAATGATAGGCCAGAAGGCAAAACGAACTTTTTAATGAAATTGCTTTTTGTGTAGGTCGTACAGTTGATTTTGGACGGGGTTCTTCTATGCCCTCCAAGCAACTGTCCTCCCACAATTCAGGAAATTATGGCAGGCTGCTGGAAGACTGAAGCGAAGGATCGACTCACGTTTCATCAAATCTGTGAAAGATTTGTTAAGGCTGGATGTGACAAACTACATTGCTGCCACTATGAGAACGAGTCAGCCGCCATTAGGCAGGCACAAAAGCAGGCAAGTTCACGATTAATGTCAAAGATTCAGTCGTAAGATTTTTCTTTTAGGGATGCCGAAATTACTTTATGTTGTAGAACAATTTGCTTCTTCATTTCTTATCCATAATCTTGATGAAAATATCCGTCTGTCTTGAATCTTGAAAATTTAAATAATGCAATTTGTTGCTTCACTTCAGGCTGGGAAGCAGACGGATGAGCTGAGTCTTTCTAATGGATCATTTCTCTACCCGGGGAAAATTGAGTCACCGTACGAGATTCCGATACAACGCAATGAGTTGGAATATTTGCAGGTCCTGTGAACTTATTCTTTATCTTAATGGCGAGTAAAGAGAATTCAATTCAGATTCTGATTTTTTAAATAACCAAACCTCTAAAGTTTTGTGCAGAAGAGTTACTTCAACTTCACCAGAAAATATGAATTTTCTGATACTGTTTTAATTAGTAAATATGCGTTGCATGAACGTTAATAGAAGGCAGAAGGAGTCAATTCCTCTTTCGAGTTATTCCGGGTACAATGTAAAGGAATGTTACACACTCTACTACTATTTTGGTATTCACCTGATCTTAAACTTACCTGTTGTTAAAATTTAGAACAGATTTTAGGTAATTATTAGCAAAAGCCATTTTATGTATTAGCATTAAAGGTTGACATACAATTGCAGAGAACTGAGTCGTCTGTGTACATATTTAAAGGAAGTTATTTAAAATTCTCTGGTTTCTTTGATTTTTTACTGTATTACGACCTGAAATTTTCAGATGCTAGTGTAAGTACTGTGTATGTACATTAATGTAAAATAAATGACTATTTATTTCTATTACTACAGGAAAGTTATTCCTCCGCTGGTACTGTACTAAATTTCATTCATTTCATGAAACCACATCTGCACGAATATTCCAATAATTCCAAAATATCGCTAATCGCATGGGCAAATATGTACATACCTCATAGTCATTTAACTTAATAGTTGTAGTACTGCATATAACATCCAAATTTTAATGAAAGCGAATAATAAATTAATGTTCCATTAAAGAACCAAAAGAGTTTTATTTAGGTTTGCCACTCTATATGGCATAAATACTATATATTTAATTGTTACTTGATTAATCAATTAATAAAACAAGAATATAATATGGTTTGATTGAGGCTACAGAGTGTCTTTTACGAGTTACATACATAACACTTTTATTAAATTAAGTATTAATACGTCATTTGGAATGGCCAACTCGAACACAATTTTATGTTGGAATATTAATATTGTTATAATAATATAATCTAATTAAAAAGTACTTTTTGTGGGTCAATAGCTGTAATAAAACATTGTCATAATAATATTAAAAACGAAGTGTTTAGGCGATAGGCGAAATTAGTACCAAAATCACATCTGGGTATTGCACATAACCAAGCTAATTAATCATCTCAACTAATATCTTTAGTCCAACGTGTTCCAGCACTTGATCTAAAATCTACTCGGAATAGGTTTAATTTCAGAATTCCAGAATCATATTACATAGGTATTGTAAATTGCAAGGAGCGATAAAGTTACACTTTATATAGGTATAAAATTACACACATTGACAGTACGACCGCCTGTGCTCAGCTTACTAAAATCTACATTTCAATTCTAACTTCTAACCAAGGTTTTCACCAATTTGCTTACTACTACATTACATTTATTATACTGATTCAGGTTAAAAATTAAAGTTTAACGCTGGAAAACGACTCCATAATAATATGTATTTGGTGGAGCAATCTCTCGTTTTACTAGCGATTTTGTACCATAAAGAATGAAAAAAGTCCACTGTCTATGAAAACGTTTATGCATTAAGCCATATAATGTCAATTAATCGAGGAAAATTCAGGTTTAGATTAGGCAAGATTTGTCAACTAAATGCTACAAAAGTAAGTTTTACATTTCCATTTCTTCTGCTTCAAATATGAGACATTAAGGTTAGAATGCACCAGGCCCTAACGGTCAGCGCTGTTGGTCTTTTCACTTATTACATACTTCCTACAATGCCTAAATTCATTCACAGATATATAACATTAGAAAAATATGGATTGTAAAATGTACGTGATTATAATACTTGAGAACGAAGGTGTCGTCGGTTACATTACTATAATGGACACAGTGACAGATAGCTTACTTGATAGACATTCAAACATCGGTTTGGAAGTGTTCGGTAATCATATTTTTGAAGACGAGATTTTGGAACAGTCCACAACGATGATATCAATTTATGTAGGTTAAACTGTTGTGTAGAATGTAAGGTAAGGCAGGTATACAACATCCAAGTGCTTTCAAAAAAGACGCCATCCCATTAGCATCCCAGCAGCCATTATTCGGTTGCTTTATTTTTCCTCCTTTCCTTCGCTTCCTCGGATTTGCCCGGCAGGAAGAGCAGAGGAAACATTCCCAATAAACATCCAATGGTTACACCGAACGCTCTCCCCAAGTTGCAGGCCCAACGAATAGACCAGGAAGACATTTGACTAGGAGTGAGATCAGGGTCCCTGATGCCAATTTTTTGAGCCAGCTCCTCCACATACCAAGCAGAGCCTATTCCAGCCATATCAGATATCGCATTGCCAAGTGCTGCTGCAGCCATTGTGGATATCCCAAGCGCTGTTCCAATTGTGATGTCGATGTAGTCACCCTAAAAGATTTAAAATTATTATGTCACCAACGTAGTCTAGTAAACCACATATCTCCTCTAAGAAAGCTACAAATCAACGACAATCTACGGAAGCTTTAAATGCCCATGCCCCAAACTAGAATTTCTGAAGAAAATGAAATGTAAATTACAATCAGAGGGAGATCATTTAATAGGTGCTGGTATTAAATTTGTTAAGAATGAGGTCTCAAGGATAAAAAAAAAGACAAATGGAGACGAAAAATAGCATCGAAACCCAAGCCTTGACAAGCAAATGAAATGAAGCTTTTAAAATTAAAAGTGCAGACAGAAAACAAAACTGATACCAAGTTACATCTAACGCGCGACCAATTAATCAACTGCCAAACTACTTATCCATGGATTAGTTTAAAATGCTAATGTAAAACTCATGTCAGTCATAATTAAAGTACATATAGTGAATTGAATATCCAACCCAAAAGTGAAACCCACCGCAAGTATCATGATGAGATTGTCGAGAAACCCGAACCCCACAAATGGTAACGCATTTTTAAGAGCCACTGTGAAGGAAAAATTTTGAACAATAATTTTCACCTGAATCGTGCAATAGAAAAGAAAAGACCCAAGTACCAATAGAAGACAGAGATGAACTGAGGGAATAGAAAATTTGTCATTCTCGACGAAGAAATAAATATATTCCACGGACAATACAGAATTTAAATCATTGTTGAGCCGAGTCTTTGTAAAGTACTTCGCTAACTGAGCGGCAAATGACGATTTGCGCAAAAACGACATTGAGTACCAATTTTAGCTTAATGTAGCCTCTTAAATACCGCGATTTTTCATACCTGCCCAAACTGCAGACATTGGCGCTGGTGGTGCCTTCTCATCTAAAACAAAATAATATTAAACAGCCCCTTTTACTACATGTGACACGAGATAGACGGCAATTAACCACCGCTTTAAAATATAATTGACCGACAGCTTTAACAAAAATCGTACCAAGTCGGGCATGGAGCCATTTGGGGGAAACCTCACATAGGGTTCCAGTTGGATCAGCAGCAGTTGCAGGTCTTCCGAATTTAGACAAATAAGAGTGCGACTCTTGCCTAGTAGAGCCCAAATTCCCTTCGTATTTATCACGCAAGATCTCTATATTTAATGTGTGATAGATTAGCTGCTTCTGATGATCCGACAGTTGACAAAGGAAGTCCTCTGCTGCCTCTCTGGTCTCTAGCCCACCCTTAATTGTAAAAGTAAAATTGCTCGATGCTTCTTGAGTCTGAGTATTCTCAGGATTGGTTTGTGACATAAATCGTCTGACCCTGTTGTTCATGACAAGAAACTTTAGAGGTGAAGGTGAAGATCCAACAGGATTCACTTTTCCCTTACTCAATACTGCCTGAAGTGGAAATGTAGCCGACTGATTACGGTATAAGCAAGAACTGGAGAAAGCCCTGTTCGCTGTTGAGAAAAATGTGATGGGTCTAGGTTCAGCGATATCTTTGTTGGCATTACACCAGAATACTGCCCCACGGCCGTTGACTTTTGCTAACCGAAGCCCACCAGCAAACCATCCAATCCTACCCATGAGGCGCTCTGCAAATGTTACGGGCGAGTCTGTTTGGTCCAAAACAAACTTTGATGCAGCACGTGTCGTGTGGTACGACGATAACACTGCCGTTGACGGAGACGCCAGAGTCACAGAGAAATTGGTCGATGCTCGAAGAAACATGATAAGTGAGAGATTCAAAACCGTGATTTGTTCAAATCTGCAAAATTAATCCAGAACAAACAATTATTAGACCAGAACTAGCAATTATTCAATTCCTATTAAATTAAGACTGATTAGTAAAATATCACAAAAAACTGGATAAAAGTGACGAACTCACCTTTATATGTATGAATTGTTTCAAAATCGTATTCTGTGGCACGATATAAAGCACCCATTAATCAAGGTTCACAAATTCGAACGATTAATTGCTCATTTCAATAACAGGCAACAGGAAGAGAGTCAGCGTGTGAGCTAACTTTTGTTGACAAACTCCGAGTAGAACTCATTTAAAGTTCCAATTGCAGTGCAGTGAAGTAAGAGTAAAACAAAAGCAGCATCAAATTGAATTTGTTAGATTTGGATAATTTCTGCTCTGCTCGCTCGCTTGTCATTCATTAATGACAAGACAAGAGGTTTAGCCAGCGTAGTATCACACAAATCACATCCACATCCAGACAGAATTTTTAATGAGTTTTACTCGATTAGCAGTTGTGGTGAAAGTCGTGAACAATGAAGCTATCGACGAGATCAGCCTGATCTGATCTGACTGCGGACTGTTTTACTGGACTTTGATGAGCTCACGAGGTTTTTGTTGATGTTGATAGCACATGAAATGAAAAACAAAGTTTTTAGACTCAACTCTCCGTTGTCCCACAAAGAGAGAGAAAAGAATGCACACACGAACACGAAACGTGAAACAACTGCAACTGAAACAAGGAATCAAGTATAAAGTAAAGGTGAGTTTATGTTGTTGTGGCACACTCCTTAGTTCTTTGCATGTGAAAAAGGCATCAAGTCAAGGGAAAGAAACGGGGAGCTCAAAGCTCAGCGGATGATGAGATGAGCGATTTCAGGCGTATTGATTTTTATGTCCGTGTCCAAAAATCTTGGAAATGGAATCTACCTAAACTGGAACACACGTAGCATAGAGGCAGAGGCACTTTAGGCTCGGGCTCGGGAGCTTGCAGCTTTCTTCTTGGGGGAGTTCTTTTAGTTGGGTCGTAGTCGCAGTCGCACCGGAGATGGAGCCATTGAGTTTTATCGACTTGCGCTAAAACACAGAAAACATGAAACAGGGAATTCGCTTGTGTAATCTAGCAAAGTGGCAGGCAGCAAACAGTAAAAACTAAAAAGCTTTTTTTTTGTGAAACTGGGGCTTTTCCTTTATCCTTTTTATGAAGCTTCTTGCTCACAACAAAACAGAGTGCAGAGCAGAGTGGAACTGGTAGATCAAATGGAGTTCCTTTCCGTCCGACCGACCCAATACCTTTTTTGACTTTGACAGAGAGAAAGAGAAATATTTCCTACTTTTCAGTCTGCTTTTTCGTAATTTAAGGTATAAATGGTATAAATGGTATACATGAAACAAAACATTTGAGTAGAAAGAAATTGCTATTTTTAGTTTTTCGGTTCATGAGCTTTGTCACGTTTCCATTTCTTTTTTCCCTTTAATTTCCCTTTAATACTTTGTAAAAAGTACATAAAAAGCAGAAACAGCGCAACATTTTTTCTTGTTTTGTTTTTGTTTTAACAGCGGAGATCGCAGCACGCAAGCAAGAGCAGGTAGAAATTCTCTCCGGTTGCACTGATTTAACTGGAGTGCCGAACCTTTTGTTTAACTTTTCATCGAATCACTGACTGAGGTAATTCAAGTTAAGTAACGTCGACTAAGTTAATGATGAATGAATTAAGCGTGCTGCTTAAGTATACTGATGACTGACTGTTGACGGAGTTTTTAAACCAAAAACTGCTCCTTGTCGTTGTCGCTCCCATTTATTCCTCCAATTTGAAGTTGAAAATTGAACATTACATACTGACGTTTTAATTTAAAATAAAATTAATCAGCTGTCATTTTATTTCTAGATTTTAATCTAACGATGGCAAACAATAACGGAACTGGGGGCAGTGACTCCCAGATGTCTATCGCTCAGAAAACATGGGAACTTTCAAACAACATTGATACCGTTTCAACTGTTGATGAAATTTATAAATATGATCGAAAGCAGCAGCAGGACATTCTCACTACCAAGCCGTGGGAAAGGGAGTAAGTGCAAACAAACAATTACTCAAATTACTGTATATTTTTGATTGAAGTAAGTCTTCAATTTTATTATTATTCAATGAAGGCTGGAAATTCACTTTTACCATTTAATGTTTTCTTACAGCCCGCATTTCTTTAAGGATATAAAAATCTCAGCCCTTGCACTCCTGAAAATGGTTATGCACGCTCGCTCGGGTGGAACACTGGAAGTCATGGGATTACTTCTTGGGAAGGTGGATGGGAACACAATGATTGTTATGGACTCGTTTGCGCTTCCAGTCGAAGGAACAGAAACGAGAGTTAACGCTCAAGCTCAAGCTTATGAGTACATGACAGCGTACATTGAGGCAGCAAAAGTAGTAGGACGTTTAGAAAACGCGATTGGATGGTACCATTCCCATCCCGGATACGGCTGCTGGTTGTCTGGGATTGATGTGTCCACACAAATGTTGAATCAAAACTATCAGGAACCGTTTGTGGCCATCGTCATAGATCCAGTTAGAACGATTTCTGCTGGGAAAGTGTGCCTGGGAGCTTTCAGGACTTACCCAAAGGGGTACAAACCTCCTAATGAAGAACCCTCAGAATACCAGACCATTCCTCTAAACAAAATCGAAGACTTTGGCGTTCACTGCAAAAGTTACTATTCCTTGGATGTGACGTATTTCAAGTCTTCGTTGGATCGACGTCTTTTGGATTCTTTGTGGAACAAGTACTGGGTCAATACATTAAGCTCTACCAGTCTTCTTACCGTACGTTCAATTACAATTATTTTTGCCTGTTATCTAAAGCATGATTTTAAATCTGACCAAACTGAAGTTGTAACTTTGTGGTTTAAATTAATTTAGAATGCGGACTACACAACTGGTCAGATTTTCGATCTTTCCGAGAAATTGGAACAGTCCGAGAATTCATTAGGGAGAAGCGGAATAATGCTGGGCGCTGACCCATTGGAAAAGAAGGGCGAGGACAAACTGTCCAAGGCGACCAAGGATTCTTGCAAAACTACTATAGAAGTTATCCATGGACTTATGACACAAATCATCAAAAATCGACTTTTTAATCAAGTATCGTGTCAATCGGAACAAAATAACGGCGCTTCCGCAGATGTTGCAATGGAATAAAATTATTACTTCTAAAAACAAATATGTGTATAATGTTTACTGCAGAATATTCGCGATACACTGTTCTCAATAGAGTTTAATATTATCATTTTCTTATTTGTATTAACTGTAAATATTGTCACTGCACGAATTCTCCATTTGGTGTGTGTTTATGAGTTGAATTCGGTTTACATCCTCATAATTGTAATTTCTTACAGTACTTTTAAGCTTATTGGTGTATGATTAAAGATGTTTCGTTCATGAGGATGAACAATGATTAATTAATGAAATGTACGCATCAATCAATTAGTCTTTCAAATAGGAATACGCAGTAACTTTATTCAACCTATAATGATCGTAATTATAATAATTCTGTGTGCTACCCTTAAACATATAAGCGAAAACTTAGCGATACCCGTTGATTACCACCAATACCGAGTACCCCTGCTCAGTGTCTTCACAAACATTTATCGGCTAGGGCCACCATTTAGTCATTATACCCTTTCAATCTTCATTCAAATCACACAGTGCATTTTATGATTACCTATTTACACATTTATTTCCTGTGTAATGCACACAATTTCTTCAACTCTTCAATCTTACTTTATATTATAAGTCAAAGAGCATCATTTGTCGTCTGTCGGTTCCGATTCAGTTCTTATACTTCTATGCGGTGATGAGTAATTTTCGAAAACAGTTAGAGAATATATTTATACGGATATATTAATCCCTTTACGGCAAGGAAATCGAATCCCAAATTTTACAATTATTACGTACATTAGGTATAAGTTCCAGCAGCGGCAGATATTTTATACAAAGCAGGTTAACATGGCACAATAAAATATAATTAATATATGTATGATTAGGTACACACGTTATATCGCTTTTTCCGCATCTAACTGCAAACCTCCCACACGATAGTGAACATCCAAAATTATTTTAACATTTATATTTATTCATGAATTGTTTTTAAACATTTGTTAATTAACAAGACGAAAGTGTCATATATTTTGTTAAACTTTTGTCACACTTTTAGCACAGACATCCTGACCACAGAAGAACACAGAACTTTAACACTATTAAATGTAGTAATATTAAGTTATTATAACTTGTAAGCAGTATACCACACGTTAGTATATAGTCTGTTTCTTTATTCGTCAATGTTTTATTCCACAGACAAACTCGGCATCATCGGCACAAATGAATGACACATTGATCGCATTATGTGCCCCTGAACCATTTTTCATGTGCAGATGATCTGGTTAAATCGATAAGACAAACTCGGTTTGGTTAGGATTTGATTCACTAACTAATTATATTGTTCAAATCTACTTAAAAACTATTCAATTCACTAGGAAATAAATGCCACACTTTGTTGGATAATGGATAAGGGATATCAGACCCAGTCCCCAGGTCCCCAGCTATATTTTCTACTCTATAATTGACAGGACGCCTTACATTCACCTTTCATTAAAAATATAAATACATATTATTTTATCTTTATATTCATTTCGTAGTGCAATCAGTCGGACAGTTCACTTCTAATATTAATAATTAAATCATTCATCCAGAATCAGAAGTTAATTAATCTACCAGCTTGAATCTTACATTACACATAATATACTAACTGCTAAAGGAATGCGAATATTTCGCATTATTGTTTCCTCTACTCTATCCTGGCGGTGGTAATCAAGATTGCCAGTTTTATCCTGGCAGAACATACAAGTAAAGAGAACGTGCACGCTAACTTGGATTGGTAAAGTGAGACCTTTCAAACTAAACCAGAGGTTACAGTTACAGTTGGATCAACATTTAATTTATCGTTACATTATGTAGAAGATTTTCTTTTCATTCAAAATAGGGTAGGTATAAAAGAAATTGAAGAAAATGAAGTACTAATAAGGTCACCACAAATATATGTCAATGTCCGCACTTGTTGCGGTGCTTCGGATTTGATACTCTTGTTAAACATGACAAAACTGATAAATGATAATCAACACTATGCAAAATGTTCAAAACTGAAAATTGCCGTCTTACGGGCAACGGGGTATTTGCAATACATAGTAGAAGAAACTCTACTTAACTAATCGGTTAGAAAATCAATTAAAATCAATAAATGTTAATATTGAGGTAAAGAACGGCAAAGAGTGACTATAAATAATTTTGAAAATTCTCCCTTCGATAACCAGACCGTATTTAAAAGATTTTCAGATCAGCAAGCGGGGCAGCCAGATGTCAAGCATTTTTTGGCAATTCAATTTCTTTAGTGATGATGGGAGGCTGGAGTCATATCCTGAGCAGCCGCAACGTTAATGGTTGTGAAACCCGTGTGAGTGGCAGAGTCAGATACGGCGGCAGTTGAATCGGAGCCTGTTTCGTGAGGAACAGGTGAGTTGGAATCATTGCCAGTTTCGGCTGCAGGTGGTACAATAGTGGCTTGCTCGGAGGAAGAGGTGGTGTGCTGAGGTACGGCAGGAGTAGTAGCGGCGTTATCCACGTTGTTGTTGTTGTTACTTTGAGGAGCCGGTGACATAGAAAAGTGCAAGGGTTCCGACGCAACAGCAACACTGTAAGGAGGTGGTGGAGGGATGACGATGCTTGTAGGATTTGGAACAATCACTGTCTGAGCGCCATTTCCGGTTGAAGCCACAACACTGTGGGAAGGACCAGTCTCTGCTGGTGGTTTCTTTGCATAACGTGGATCATTCACTGCTGTTTCGTAGTCTGGCAAGTCAGGGAGGAGATTCTGCTGGAGACCCATGATGCTAGTTGGATCATCGTGCCTGCAAAAATGATCATTCTCAAGTTAGAACGCAAAAAAAGCAACAAAAAAGCATGTGTAGATAGGTCTGTTAGCCGCTTGAGACGCACCTGTATGCAATGACGCCACGAATAACGGTATTTCTTAGCATCAAATATTTGTAGCAATTCCAAATTACTCCAATGATATAGGCCTTCACTGCAATGACAGCGACGATGAAAATCAGAGTGATAAATGACAGTAGTTGTGGATCCATCCGAAGGAACTCATCTCGGAATGGCATGCCTGGATTTTTCATTATTCCATCAGTAACATTGGGAAGATATGAAAAGTAACCAACCATAGTCAAGCTGTAAATTGTAATTTTACAAATTAATTCTTACAGCCTCGTCACATTTTGAATAATCTTTAATCAATAATCGTACCAAAATATGCAGAAATCGAATACACGAAGGACGAAGAACGGCATCAGATAGGATGGTTTTCCTCGAACTGCTCCATACACCATCAACAGTGTAATTAGCATGTTGCAGACCGTTAGAAGAATCACCTCTACAAAATCAGAAAAATTTTGAGCTCAAATAACCCACTCCGCTTTCATATCAAATTTTTGCCAGTTCAAACTACAAATCGGATTGCGGATTGTTTAATTTCTTACGTGAAGTGGCTTTTCTGCTGGTGTCCAGTACCAGTGTCAATGGACCATTTCGCATTGTGTCAACCCTTGCTGATCTGTGATCCGATTGGTCAATCGTCAACGACTCTGGTTTCGATATTGAGATCTAAACAGTTCAAAATAGAATTACTTAATAGAATATACCTAAACAAACGTAAATTTGTGTACAGTGTACACAAGTTTACATATAAACGTACTGATATTCATCTTATTTTTAACTGTCGATGTACCAGACCGTTGAAGTCAAAGATTGAACTTAACTTACCTCAATGGGTTTCGGCTCTGGGCCAATCTTACTTACAGGAGTAGGTAACATAGTTTCCGGTTTCACTGTCAGCCCTGAGTATCCATCCTGAACTGGTTCATACATAAGGAGAGCCGCGTGGAACGATAATGCGAGTATATACAGCATCTAAGCAAATAAAAACAGTGAATAAGCATAACTTTCCAATGACAGTTGGAAGTTCGTTACAAGTTACACACAGTAAATTCTTTAAGGTCTTCTTACCAAGTACCAAACTCCGATGAAAATAGTGACCGTCCGGACATGGAAGCAAAAGCATGTCCTCCAAACGTCCCTCCTATCCATTCCCCACAGACTGACTGGCATTCCACCAGTGTCAAAATGATTAATCTGATATCTTGGAATACGGGGCTCCTGTGCCCTGTTTTCGTGACGCGGATTCTGGGAGGAAGAAGGGGATGAGGTGGTGGAGGATAAAGGATCGCGTGGTCTCCTCATCAATGTTCTGTACAAAATCCCAAAATTAATTAGCTGCATTCAACATACAAAGATTGGTTTCATAAAAATGAAGATAAAAGATAAACATATCTAATTAAGCTGGGCATCCATAGCTGGGCAAATAGCATATTTTCAAATTAAGTATAAAAGTATATTGTTTTCACAACTGTAATATCAACTGCTTTTATTATTACAAGGGTCAGTATATTAGGAATTAAGGGAAAGATGTTTTTAATATAATTTTTGTTTGTAGCAAATTGCTTTGCAAGCAAAACATTTTGTAAGTGCAAGCACATCCTAATATTTTTCTGTTTAAACTATAATTCGTTTATCTCCCCCACACACTCAAACTACCAACCCCATAACCAACTGAACAACTGAAAATATTGTTTTCGTTTCGTTTCTCTGTGAAACTTTCACATACCTTTTAAATTGGTGCAATTTTCCCAAGTAAAATAAAATTTGAAGTGTATGTAGCTTTGAAAACACTTTCAATGCCTTATTCAGATGTTTATATGTTCGCAACTATTGTGGATCGTCGTAGTCCTTTGTACAAGGGTCAAGTTTAGCCATCGGTGACCTCTTCCAGGTTCTGCACCACTTAAATTACACAAACAAGAACAAACAATCAAACAATGCTATATTAATTACAAAATTTTCTAGTTGTAAAAGTTTCTAAGTGGGGAATAGTTCTATAGTCCATTCATTAATAATTTTAATGATTAATTTCAGTAAGTTTGTCGATTAAAAATGCTTAATTTACATAATCAAACCAACCAACTCAAACACAATTAAATTCTAACAACTACAGCCTATTGAAAAACAAGAGTCACATATTGTAATGTGATTACATGATTAATTAGTGACCAGTGAGTCATCACATCATACAACGTCACTAAACCACTACGACTGCATCAAACACGTCATTTAAAACACAATAACAATATCGCCAGATTTAGCAATTCAAAGTGAAACTTAAATGATTTATGTACACTTATAGTATAATCACCTGATGTTTGATTTTTGGTGTGCGTGTAGAAATGATAATATTCAATAATTTCCAAACTTCTTCCAGCAAACTAAGTTGTTCACTAATTTCCACACAAAAATCCGGTTAATTAAATATTATGTTTTTAAAACATTGTTTTTGTCGACAAGAAATACGCAGTGCGTGTTTGTTAATTTTAGAAATCTCAGAAAATCGAGTGTCCGAGAACCTTCCCAAGCGAGTAAACAACATAACATAACATGATGAGAAAAATACCATCATCCACGCAATGCTTTCTACTGCTGGCTGATTTGCATCAATTACTGTGGGGAGGTAATTTACCATTGCCAGACACACTGTAAAAAACTAAAACTAATACTATGTGTATGTATTGTATATAAATTATATTATTATATCAGTTTCATATACACAGAAGGTATTGATGCAATTCCTATAATGCATAAGATATAAGATATAAAATTGTGATTTATGCGAGAAGGCAGACCAAGTGCTTTTATTTTCGGCAATCTTCTTGTTGGAGGTGACGTGCGTGGTCAAAGCACATTTTTACCGGAGCAAAGTTAATTTTTCTTTTTTAATTTTCTTGACCTCCGGGCCAAGAAGAGTAGTGCACAGCTAGTAACAAAGTTTAAAGGGTATACCTTTTCCCGTGTTGGTGATGAGCAAGGTAAAAAACAGTTTTTCAGTCAGTTATGGTTTAAAGTTATTCTAAATAAAATTGCTGGAAGCTGGATTAACTTTCACATTTCACCAAACTGGTCTGGTCCATAGTTTTGTAGCTGTATTTTGTTATATGTTGTATTGCAGGACAACGATAACGATTCGAATGGACAACAATCCGATGCAGTAGCTCTTGAACCTAACCAGAATGGTTCGGAAGTCACGGAAGTGGCGAGCCCTTCTTCTTCTTCTTCTTCAGCTGGAATGAAAAGGAAAATTGGTGAGACTGAGATAGGTGGAGGGAAGGGACCGCCCCCTAAAGTTCGACCAAAAATAAGGAGGGGCGGAATCAGTATTCTTGGGAATGATCCGAAAGCGATAGGCTTGGATCAACTGGATAAGAGAGGCCTGGGAGTACTATTGAAAGCTTTCCAATCAAAACCGGATCCAAAGAAAATTGCAATTAATGAACCTGGAACATTAGAGAAATCGAAAGTAGACTGGGCTGCTTATAAAAAGCAGCAGGGTCTTGAAGAAGAACTCCACAACCATACAAAGAGCAGAGATACGTAAGTGCAGAGATGGATATTGCAGAATTTAATTTTAAATATTTTTCAGAGTAAAGTAGATGTTAATGCTAATGAACTATTTTTTTAAATACATTTTTACTTTCATTATAGGTACATTGACAAACAGGAGTTTCTCAACAGAACTGATCATCGCCAATTCGAAATTGAGAAGAAAATGCGTGCTACGGAACGGTCGCGGAGGTTAGCTAGCTAATAATAAAATCCGCCTCTGTCTGGAATTGTTACGCGGACGAAATATTTTTACTTTGATATTTCACTACTGTTTCTACCAGTATACTTGTTTTCGCCTTCCAATTCTATTGTTGGCTGATTTGCATCACTTACTAGTGATACATAATTTTATTCATGAACATAAAAAAGTTGAAGGAAGCAAGCAAACAAAAGAATTGGGTAATTTTAGCTGAATTCTAGTAGAAATAATAGTTATTGCTGTGTTTAAATTTTCAGCTGTTAGAGTATGTTAAATATTTCAAATGAGCTCATCCTACCTGAATGATTGTTCCGTGAAGGAGTTTTTCTACATATTGATTTAAAGGTATCCTCGATTGGCGTTAATTAATTGTTAATTTAATAGGCTAGGTTAACTGTACTGTTACAGGATCCTTTTTGTTATGTTATGTTTTATCAAAAGATAACCTAGATATAACCAGGCAAAAACTGCTGTTAAAAACAGCCTGTTCGCCCATATACTCTGTAATTTTTTATTAACCTGTTATTTTTATTCTTATGAATTAAAATACAAAACATGACGAAAATCAAAGAAAGTCGTTGTCTGTTTTATTCATATTATTTTGTAGCCAAATTGATGGTTTTAAACTAAAAATCCAACCAAATACGATTTAATGATTGGAAAGCCAATTGGAAAATGAAAACAAACATTTGGGGTTTAGCTAACTTATTTTCAACTAGCTACGATGGATTTTTTTAATACATACATGATGAAATCCCATAAGCCAAGTGGTAAGAAAAAATCAAACTGATATGGTTTGGTTTTACGAATGCCCAATACAATTAACGTTTATAAGTCACTCAGCTTTTTATGAGCCAAAATAAGAGCTAATTTTACCATCCTAAAAAGTATGACAACATCCTAAGTGCAACTTATTATCTAGAGAATGATTGAGATTTGGCAAAAGTGCAAAATAATTATTTTTGTTTATAATTATCTCAGAAATCTATGTGCGAAATTATGCAACAACTTCCAAAGTACCAAAATACGCTGTACGCTGTAGAAAGAAGATTAAAATAATGTTTTGTGCTGTGTTGTTAATCTGCAAATAGTTTAATCAGTAACAATTCGGTGATTTAAAGCATTATAATTAAACTGAAGACACTTCAGAAATACAGTTTAGTAGCTATCGAATAATTTTGTGCACTTTTCTCGAGTTTCGGTTTTTCTGACAAGAAATGCTAGGTTTTTCTGCTAGACATCACAAAATCACAAAACCAACATGTTGAGGTAGGGGCATTCTGAGACATCATACACACACCACCACCGTTGTTTGTTTGTATAAAATCGTATTAACTAAACTATGTTTTAAATATTTTAAAATAATTTTAGAATTTTGGCCATTTAACATAAAAATAAAAGCATTAATATTTAGACGAGACGATGGTATTGTTAAAATGCATATCGGATTCAAGATTCACTGATATTTATTCAAGCACTATCAATTAATTCAGTTTTATATAATTTTTAAAATCTGATGATTGAAGCTGATAATTTTTGCCATTTTTGAAAATTGTACCGCTCATTATATCTTAATAAACCTCTTCTGGTATTTTGGAGATGGTGGCACGTCAAGCTGTTAAATTGAATTAATCCTAAGTGATGGTCTATCTTTATTTTTCCCATTATGGGGGGAAGTGAGAGACTGGAGAGGTTGACTCATTACTATTACTAATGCGACTGCTCCCGTTAGCAGAATTATTTTCAGAAGAGCCTGCCGTCGCAGGAGTATCAGGGGAAATGAGTGGCTCCAAATGAACGACCGTCCCGCTGGGGGTTGAAACATTGGGGGTTGCTGAAGGGAGGTGGCTAAAAATGGGATGACTCGGATAAAACGGGGAAAGTTGCTGAAAAACGACAGAGAAAAAGGAAATGTACACAGCGCAAAATTCTTTAAACTCTCGTAGAAAGTGTAATAATTTTTATGATTACTCACAGCAGCAGCAAACGCAGAAGAAAAAGAAGAATAAAAGTGCGAATTGAGACCTTGCCGTTGGGCAAGTTTGAATCGAGCTGTCATTTGCTTCTTCCATTTAGTTCGACGATTTTGAAACCATGTCTTGATTTGGACTTCAGTTAGGTTTAGTGCTTTCGACAACTCCAGTCGTTTACTTACACTTAAATATTTGTCAATTTTGAACTCACATTCCAGTCTTTCCAGCTGCTTTGCACTGTACGCCTGCCTAGGTTTCCGATCGACTCCTGGTTTTCGAGCTCGCCTTCCTGTCGGTTTGGGGGCTTTATGGTTTTGCCAAAATAAAGTTTAATTCTTATTAAATTTAAATTCAATAATTCATTCAAGGAGAGCTTTAACATGACTAATATACGATGTCAGATGAACAACTAGATTTGCCGCCAAGCCTTCAGCCTTATAAGTATGTAATTTATTGTTCAACATCAACAATTCAACATGTACATTAAGTAGCAACTAGCAAGGGCCGAAGAAGACGCGTGTAACACCTTTCCGTAATACTAAATCTCTTCATGGAGTGTGCATGTGCATTATGTAACTACACAAAATGTGCTTGAGAAAAGTGGTCAAATTGTGTTATGATTTAAAATCAGTTTTACTCTTGATTTAATTTGGACAAATTTTCTTTTTAGACAACAGTTACAAACATTTAAAAAAGGATTTAGATTTTACAATTACAATACGACGACACTCGGAGTGTCGGAGTTAATGTGCTTGCTTTAAAATAAAAGATCTTGTAAGCATCAATGACGTTTGCCCACAGGAGAAAAGTCCATCAATATCAATGTGACATGTGTGGATACATTATTGTACTACAGAAAAAAAAATCTGCAGTACCTTACTAATGAGTTAATTGAGTCGTCGTTTATTGTTTTCTTTGCATGATAGAAATTCATATGAAGTCTAAACTTTGGACGTATTAAAAAAGTTTAAGTTAACAATTTACACAAAATAATGACATTTCTGGTATACAATTTGCTGACATCTACATTACGTAAAATTATTCGAAGTCAGAATAGAGTAATTTTAATGAAACACATTGTTTCAAATAAAATATAATTTTTGTCCACAAAAATAATACGATTGAGTTTAAAGGATATTGGCAGACATTTCTCAAGGAAACTACAATGATAAGGGGGCTTTTGTCGGATAGCTTTTAGTGGGTTTTAACAGGGGTGATCATGGCTTTTGTTTGTGTCGTATTTTGATATTTGTCAGTATCTACTTTCTTTGGATACATGGATATTTTGTTAATTTGTCTAATCATTTGAAATTTAAGACACTGAAATCATTTAGAATTCTATACGATGTCTGGATGCATACACTGTCAATTATAAATTCTTGATACATTAACCCCACTTCTCTCAGAGAAGTTCTCTTCAACGTACAAGAATAGTTACGAATCCCTTTGTACATTGTGATTTCGTTAAAACTTACATTACAATAGTTTTGAGTCAAAACGTTTCACTGTCCACTTGCTATGTTTGCTTTAATTCGTATGTTTTTCTTTATTGACTTGTTAACGATCTTGAAAGGTGCTAAAAGTACAAAATATCTGTTACGTGTCCCATCTCTCAACATTACAAACATCAGCATGCATTATGTCAAGTAATTCGCACCATTCAAAAATGACATTTCTTGGTAATACAAATTATTTTACATACCCTTTCTAAAATGTGACCACACGTAAACATCGTAAAATCTGTAATATTGAGACACACGTGAAAAGTGAACTATGATCTGAGGACAAAAGTAAGTCAAACATTGCAAAAAGAATAAAGATACGCACAACACAATGACAGACTTGTAACAATTTTTAAAACTTTAAAACGATGTCTTTGACTATTTGTATTGGTCTGATATTGACTAAACGAAGCAGCTAATGTTATGCATTGTCTTCTGATTAGCAGATCGTTATGATGTTGGTTTTTCTTTTCCATTCATTCACATTATCACCTCCTAAAACCACCCGTAAAACATACGAAAAGCAAACTGTCATACACACAAGCTCACAAAAGAAAAGCAGCCTGGACGAGGCATTAAATTTCTCACACCTGTGCTTTAAAATGCATCATAAAAATATCCGATTTTCCATTCATTTCATGAGCCATTCATAGGTCATGATTCTTCTTCCCCACATGATCATTAAACTCTTTATATGTTTAACTTTATGATCATCAATCTGAATAATCATGCTTCATGTAATGTTATTTTTTCTTCAATGAGCATTAGTTAGATACCTTGTGCGAATTGCTACATTTGATTTGATTAGGATCAACCAGTTAATCATTTCCTTCTCTGTGGTTATCATGACATGACAAGCAGCGTAGATGTGTTATAATGGTTTAATTTTATGTACGGATTCGTGACTGAATAATCAATAATGGACAGAGGCTATTTGTGCCTCATCATTTAGGTTTAAGAAAAAGGGGCAAATAAGATCTCACATTTACTTTGTTTTGTTACAAGAATGCTAACACTAAGCCTAAACTAAAAGTCATATTTACTTAATTAATACTGTGTTTAAAGCACACATCATTTACAAAGTTTACCTTGAAGCCCAAGCAGAGGTGGTTTTGGATGGTAAGGTTGATGGTGATGTGGCCATGGACCAAGAACCGCGGCTGCTCCACCACCTGCTCCAACACCTCCAACTGCCGAACCCGATGTACCATGATGAAGGAAGGGGAACGCAGCCAACAATGGGTTAGTAACGCAGAGTGGACTGAATTCCAATCCTATTCAAATCGTTGACGAATGCAAACAATGATGACCAGAATGAATATCTCTTAAAATTACTTCACGAAAAATTACACGCTTGCGATGAGGTGTGATAGAAGGAAATACCTTCTGCTCCCGGTACTGCACTGTTGGTGGAAAATGAATGAGGGTGAAGATTGTGGGGCACTCCAGATGAGTATAGAGGAAATGGTTTGAACAATGGGATTGTTGAAGCTGTCTCGAGGTCGAGATTATTAAGTTTTTTATCAGTGGATTGTTCGCCATTTCTTGATGTAAATTCACTTTCACTTAAATTCGAATCTTCATGAAATGATTCGCCATCCTCGGGATTAATTTCATCATCGTCGTCGTCTTCACTGACAATAGACAGCGAGTCTACGTCTACTGCATGATTACTGCTTCCACAAATTTTACTAATGTGTTTGTTATTATCGCGCCACTTTGATTCTTCATCAGACTCTGTTTTGTGTTTTTGAGAGTTGTTCTCCCGTTTCTTATTCAGAATCGAGTCAATTGAAAAACTAGCCATTTTCACAGTGACACTTTGAAAGAAGTTTATTAACATTGGTTAATGAAACGAACCTTGGAAAGCCAATTTATACAGAAAATTGGTATTGGGGTATTGTGATACAAGCAGAAAAATCACGGTCACGCAACCACACCATCTCCAATTAACTTTGAACAGTTCTCCAAGGGCTTCTGATTCCTTCACTATCGAGTCAAGAAAAAATTGGAAAGTATTTGATTGCAACTGCACGAGAAGAGAAAATGATTCCTAATCCTGGATTTCCGCTTGGAAAAATGGAACGAAAACATGTTTTATATTTTTATTGGCATATAAAGTATTACAGTGACTCATACGAGTGTGTAAAAGAAAACAAACTTATCCTGAGCCCACCACAAACCATTTCGATTTCATTGAGAAAGTAAAGTGTAAAGTAAAATATTAGTAGCTTCTTGTGTTGCAGGTAAAACGATCATAAAAATTACATTAGACTGTGTTTACAGCCACATAATATCATCAAACAGATTATTATCATCATCCTAATATTACCTGCGTTTACACATGTCGTGTCTCGTTGAGTGCTTTGTGCTTGTTAGTGAGGTGTTTGTTATATTATCCATACCCTCATATGAAAAGGAAGTAAGCGCGAGGAGCAAGTGATTGGTGCACGGCAAATGGGAGAGGTGTTGGCCACGACCAAACTAACCAGCAGTGTCTTTCCAGAGGAGGTGGCTACAACCGTTCCAAAAAATAAAACTTTTTAAAAAGAAAATAGCTTAAGTAAAAATCTTTTCCCATTTACGCTTTTCTTTCCCTAACCATCTCACTCAGTTTCAGTTTTTAAAAAGAGGTTTTAAGATTCAAGTGGAGGAGAATTACTCTCTCCAGTTTCGCAGTCTCCACTCTCAGCTTTATTCATTCATAGGGCTGAAATAATGTTGTGTGAGTGTTCATCCTCCCGAAGGCCTGTCATGCCTACTCTTTTTATTATGTGAAAATAGTGAGAGCCGTCAAAAGAGAAAACTCTGTCCGATCTCGACAGGAAATAAATGATCCCTTTTTCACGGATTCATATTGCACGGTAAAATCCATTAGCGCACAGAATGATATGAATGGGGATGGTTTATTTTATGGGGAAAAGAGAGTGTAAAAAGTATGATTGTTCTCGTTTTCTCACACCTTCGCTTTCTGCAGTACGCGTGTTTCTGTTCCCCGAAACATGCACATTATTCAGAGCTTGATTTAATTCTTTGTCGAGAGTGTTTTCTGGGATGCCACCCATTGGTTTCCGTGATTGCTCCTTCACCACTATATCCTTCTTTATAAATAAGGTGTCAGATTTCTCCGAAACCGTGACGATGACGTGGAGGATGATGGTGTGAATAAAACGTGCCTCGCCCACCTGGCATCATCAGCATGAAATCTGTGTGTGAGGGCAGTTAATGTAATTTGCAGGTAAAACCAGGGGTTCAAAACATTTTCATGTGCTGTTGCTTTTGTTGCTATTATTTTTATATATATATTAAGTGGTAGCTCTTAAAAGGGTATGAATGGGGAATTGGAAAAAGCATCATTATCTCCTCTTTACCGCTTATTGCTCTTTTGCGTGTTTAGTTCCATCATTTTCTTCTTTCCCCACTTGAAAAAGATTTTCACTCTGGAATTATTGTTGAAACGACCGTTCATTTCAAACCTTTCTTCTTTTAAAAGGGAGACAAACGAACCGTTTTAGGGAGAGGGAACAAAAGCGGACCGAGTTGCTTTGCGGGTAAAGTTGAGCTCTCCAGACTTTACGTGGCGGTGGTGGGTGCTGGTGCTGTTTCCTTATTTTTGTTTCTTTCTAGTGTTTCCTTGATTCATGTTCATGCTTCATAAATGGCTTTGGTGTAGCTGATATGGGGAATCGTAAGACACGACACAAATGGAACAGGCATATATTAAAACACAAAGGAAGATACTCTAGTCTGTCTCTTTCAAATACATTTTATGCTACTTAATTTCACAATAATTTTTATTAAACATTCATCATCTGTAACTGTCTAGAGTTTCAGCGTGAGTTTACTACCCGATTATAAAGGCTGTACAAAAAAAATGAAAGATTTTTTTTTGCAAATAAGGTAAACGTAGGTATCCCCTGGAAGCCAAGCGGGTGTACACCGAAAGGGTGTTTCTCCTTTCGCAGATCGTCTTGTTGAACGACCGTACGATAGATTAAAAATAATTTACTAATCTGGCCTGCATATTGACCGACCATTAAAATTACCTTGAATTACTAATGTACATTGTATGCGTTTGTTTTACCATACGAAGTAAGTTACGATGCTTCCATAGCTAATTGTACGCACGAATAAATTGCTTACTCAACACTGAAAATTCTTAACTACCTCTGTCAAGTGCGTTGTTCTTATATCTCGAGAATTTGATACAAATTCACAGAACACTGCCATTTGATGATGGCCATATTAGTATCAGTCAAACAAAAGCTATGCTTCCGAATTCAACAAATCATCTTCTACGTTTCAATTTAATAAAATTGCCAATTGTTCACAATTGTAACAATTCCACACGCAATTTGTTTTCCATTTAGGTAAGTTTTATACTAATACATTGACATATCTTCATTAGTATCTGCATTTAGCTTCTTTGCAACAGGCATATTAATAATTTGCATATTAATAATAAAACACTGAAAATCAGTTTTGTGATTTAAAGTACATTGTAATGGGTCCATCAACATGACATTCACTCTATAAATGGCTATTTTTAAATTGATTGGTCCGTAAACCACTTTCTGAATTTGGTACTTTTGAGGGGTCGGCGTTTTAGGAATGGTCTACGAAAGGCATACAATTTTTACTAGGACACTACTATGTTTTTAAAACATGTTGCCTTCGCTGAACTGTTTTATATATTTCGCACTTTTCTAAGGTTCGCATTATTTGGAAAAATTCTTTCCGGTGATTGTATGGCTTTCGTAGACCATTCCTAAACGCCGACCCCTCAAAAGTATTACCACAAATTCAGAAAGTGGTAAATGAGCCAAACAGGAAGAATTAAAATATCTAATTTATGAGGACACTGTCATCGATCATATGTATCTGGAGGACTACAATTTCTCATATATCTACATATATGAGGGGGGTTAATGTGTGAATTGGTTTGAATGTAAGGTGGCAAAACACAATCAGTGAAAACCATGCTGCACACTTACACTGTTTAAGCTATAAAAATTTTAATTTTGAGCAACAATCCTAATCCGAATGTATCGCAAGCCGAAGGAATCGAAACGTTCGGATACTACTCATAGTGACTTTAAATAGATAAAATACAAAATCCACCACAAACCTTTAATAAATTCATTAGAGTATGCACCAAAAATCAACACCTGAAATAGCTGGGAGTCGGGAAAGGCGTACTTTTTTATAGCACAACTGTAGCCCAGCTTTTAGTAACGTCTTGTACCACTTTTAAATAATGTCCAATGTCCAGTACATGTAATGATGTTCACTACCTAGGTATAATATGTCTTAAAATATTCTCTTTCATTTTTTAGTTTTTTAATTTTTTTTATATTGTCGTAATTCTTTGCCACTATATAAATGGCCAGGGAAGACATTACTCAGGGATTTTGCTAAAATCGCGCTAGTATTATTTATTTCAAAGATATGTTACAATAAATTTTGCAGCCTGTTCTGGTCTCTTCTGCGTCCTTTATTTTGGTTCTCCTTGTGCATGATTTATTTTTGTATCATCAGTGAAATGTGCAATAATCCAATTTACCTCATATTTTACATTTTTACATGTTAGCTTTTGTGCAATATTTTCCCTATGCGAAATGTTTGATTAAAATTGAATTTTAGTATTTGTAGGACTTTCTGATTGTCAAACAAAATCAATCAATAACATTTTCTAAATGATGAAGGATCTCGGTCTTAAATGTCGTTATCTTTTTTCTCTTCAAAACCTCCCGGGAAAAGTTGACATCATGATAATAATATGATGTTTTCACTTGATTGGTACAATTTGAAGCGGGTCATTCCATGAGATATGTAGCGTTATCAAAACATTTCGGCATTAAAGCATCAATTCAAAGGGATTTAATTTTTTCTCTCTTGAATAATCACGAATTGTTGAGATTATAACAATAGAAAGATATACAATGTAAAATTCAATTAAAAGTACAATACTAGGTAGGTACTAAATTAAACGCTTTTTTTACTTGGGACAAAATGGTCTTCGTATCGTAAATACTGAACCAACATATTTAATTCAATCTTTACTAATACAAAATGTATAATCTTTTTTGTGTATTTGAAATGAAAAGAATAATTTACAGGTGACGTTTCTCATCCATTTAGCGATCAACTAGCAAAAGCCAACTAGATACCAAGTCATGAATTCGCAGTGTAGTTTAAGTAGCTTACCCTTTACGTACGCGACAGGGTTAGAATGGTTGCTTTTCCGTGTAACAACTCGGATGAGAAAGGCTGAAAGTTGAAAAGTTTTATCCAAAGAAAATAGTCGCAGGGATTTTCTTACATGGGTGATCATAATGTAAAAATGCGGATTGCGGATGCAGAAATAAAATAGCACTCCATTTCATCAGTTTTTTTGTGAAAAACATGCCAACAATTTGTGTATAACTTTAATAGTAATTCTTCAAGTTTTCTTTTACCATTATCATCATTTATCATCATCTTTTATATTCCGTTATCTTATAGTATATCTTATTAACATAATGTTTTCTTCGCATCTAATACTTATCCAAGTACAGTATCATGTATTGTATTGTGTGTATTTATACTCGTTCTTAGTTGTAAACAGTATGCAATCATTATTAATATAATTATTTTTTTAGAAATTATTAAATATTTATATCACTATCAACTTGTGTGTTTTGTGTTTTTCATCTTTACACCTCATTGCATGTTTGAGGCAAAATGTTTTTTCATACATGATTTTTATATGAGATATTTTCTCGTAGTGATTGAACTTCCGTTTATAATAACATGTGAAAAAGTTTTCCTTTTCATTTTGATTTAACCGTTTTATCGCTGAGTTTTCTCATTAGCCGAGCTTTTTATTTTTATTTCGTTTAAGTAAATTCATGGCTTTAGTTTGTAAATATCTTAGATTTATTTTCCGCTTCGCCTACGTGGACAAATGCACACGTCGTATTAACTTTTGAGTTAAGTATTGTTAGGTATTTGAAAACCCTTTTTTTGTGGATGTCCTTCAGTATGTCATATTACGTTATGGTTAGCTTATTTCTTCTAATTTAATTCAACATAACAATGAATTTGATTTATAAAACGTAAATTAGCGTGCTTTTAAACCGGTACTCTTTCTTCGTGGCTGTCATATTATGGTTTCGTTAATAAATAACTTACCGTAATTTAATCGATACACAAGGATAATTTTGTTTGTTTTTTGCTTGTATTTATTAGTACCTTGTGTCAAACTTGGTGAATATAACGATTTGCGACAACTGACTACCTTTTCGCGTAAAACCTTTCAGTAAGAAACTTTTCCTTTCTATAATAAACTCATAAAATTACTCGTCGAATGAACATTTTTCTGAAGGTGTGGTTGGCTTAATGAAACCACAGAGTGCACTTAATGTATAAAACAAAACAATTCAGAATCGGAGATTTATGTTTTCGTGCAGCTTAAATAAATAACAGTAAATATTTCCACACAAAACACAGAAGTGGAAAATGAATCGTTACGCCTCTAAAATTGATGTTCCATCATTGCCGTTGAGAGAACACGAGTTGCGGCGTTAATTAGAATTTTATAGACATCGTAATTAAATATACCTGTTTTAAATATTTCCTTAGTTCTGTTTATATCCAGATTGATAATTGGCAAGCATTGAGTTGGAAGATCCAATCCAATGCAAAGATATTAAATTTAAGACTTATTCATATGCGAAGACGTCCAACTAAAATTACGTTATTGCAATAAAATAAAACAAAATTTCAAACTAAGTAGAAATTAGAATCAGATTAATAAATCAAGATGATGTACGAGAATACATGTATTTACAAGTACGAGTACTTTCACCTTTTTTTCAAATTCAGATCTGTTACATAAATACTATTGTACAAAGCATGTAATTAAACAATCTGTGTTCCGTGCTTGTTTTAAGACGTCGTTTTAAAAATGCAAGAGTGTGGTACCACACAAAGAGAAAGAAATAGGTGTTCGTAATTAGCGATTTCAAAGAAACGTAAAGAAACATTTGAGCTGAAACGTAATAACTAATAACTCGTTACAAACTTATACAATCAAAATAAATTAGAGTAACATTTTTGGGCAAATTTTCTTTTCTACATATTAAAAATCACACACCTATAGTATCATAATCATATTGCGTGAATTAACATGGAAGTGACGTGTATTTGTGGCTTGTTAAAAATTTGTATTATATTTCTACTCTTTCAAAGGTCTTAAATGCTTTTTAGTTTTGTAGTATTACAATTATTAATTAGTAGCTCTTACATTTACTTTTGACATTCAATAATGCTCCACAAATTCATGCTTAAGATATTTTACAAATCCTTTTTGTTCCAACAGAAGAAAAAGAGCAGTCCGACGAACATTTTACATGTATGAATTACGTACGTAATATCTTTTCTCACATCGTATGTTTTCATTACGTCTAGATTATGCTAAAACCTCATTAAATCCACTTAATGAATTGATTATCAATATTTATTGTTGTCTCAATGATGGTTTGTAACGAAAAACTGTAGTCGGCAACCTGACAGTAGCAACTTTTCTTTACAGTTTTATTATTTTATTTTTTATTAAGTGTGGGATTACGGAACCGCAAACATCAACAAATTCTTAACAAGAAGTATCTGGCAGACTTGACTGCTTATTATAGAAGACAACGTTTAGTGATGAAATCAATTTTTGGTCTTTGTTAAATTAATTTCACCCCCTAAAGATAAGACAACGTTCACGTCTGTCTGCGACATACTCTTCCCTTTGAAAGTTCAATTTATGGAGCACTTCGCACTTAAACCCATAATGTCCAAATAAAGCAAAGTTTGTTTTTGAGTTTTCACTTGTATTGTATGTAATTGTTTTATATAAAAATTATCATTAACAGTAACTACATTACACCTAATATGTATAACAAGACGGCAGTTTTTAAAGTGCCAGTTAACCTCGAAGCCAACAAATGTCCATCTTTAACACAATCTCACTGTAGTTAGGAATACTTTCCAGCATCTCCAGTCCCTCGCATCTGAAATAAAATTCCACGGACAATCCAGTTTGAATTAAGTTTTAAATTCGTCAAATTTTCTTCTCTCTTGAACCCAATCCCAGTTGCCTCGTCTAACAATTAAAATGAATCTTATTTAATTTTGTCTGACATAAATTCGGTACATATATGAACATGACGATGAATTTTAATTGTTTCACGTGACACAATACAATTATTAAGGAAGGATGCAGCTGAGGTTGGAAAGTATTCCTATAGCATGGCAAATGGTAAGACAAATTAGCGGAGCATGACTTTAAATATATTTTAGGTATTTAGGTATGCAAGTTACAAAATGTGGCATTGATAATAATTAACAATACTTATATTCACTGCCAAGAAAACAAATTATTACTTGTATCTCACATGGCGGTTACCATTTCGTAAGGATTTTGCCTTGGAATATTAAATATTGCTATTATACGTGTACGCATGCATATTAGTCATATGTAGTCTATCAGTTCGTGTAATGCACCTAATCACTACTTGTCTACCTATTTTCATTAAAAAGATTGATTTTCATTATTACTGACTGTCAGTCTGAGACTGGTATTATAAACATGAGTATCAGGGCATAAGCAAAACACTACCTGACTAATATTGTGAATATCTCGTTAGGTTTCCAGAAGACTGATTAACGAACAGGGGTTTCTCGTCTGTCTTATATGTTATTGCAAAGAACACGTGGAAGAAAGCAAGGAAAGCATTATTCATGCTTTCTATAGCAAACAATAAAACTCCATCCCATTTGTTTGCATAATGCTAAATAATTATTAACAGTACACAAGTACGAGATTGTTAGCAGTCCTATAAATATTTGCGTCCGTCAACATTTGCGCTAACCTCGCACCTTTAGTTTGAAGGTTAGTGCAAAACTATCTACTGTTTAATAATAGCACCTTTGGCGCAATACAATCACCCGTTTCAAACTCAATTCCAGCACACGGTGTGTGGTCAGACGAGTACTACACGGTTTCTTGGAGAAAGTCAACTTTCGATGTAACCAAAAACGATGAACAATTGCTCTACTTATTCAGTATTGTAATGTTAATCCTAGATCCCGACAAAAGTGAAATGTACGATGTAACCCTAAATTAGTAGTAATCAACTGTAAATTAGTAAGCATTAACAGGATATTTTACACATGCATCACGGATTACTGTAAAGTGTGAAACTCATCTAATCTTGTATAATAACGGCCTTTCACGCCCCTCTATTTAAAGACATACCAATTACCAGTTAGTGAAAATATTTGTATGTACAGTATGTACAACAAAGCACACATCTCATGCATTCCCATGTCTCACGCGACATGAATTATTGCATGTCCATATGTTTGTTAGTCATTGAGTATGTAATAGTAGTTAGGATTTATATCATACAGTTAATTATTATTGATTAAAAACATTGTGATTTTTTATTTGTCTCTAACAATTCTAAAAGGCTTTTATGATGATTTTCATTCATGTACCCGACATACTGCAATGTATGAATAACCGTGTCAGTATAGTGATTTCTAAACTCTAACCTAGTCACTAGTTCCTTCCTTCCTACCTAATTTACCCTAATGAAAAGTTAAATGATTGCGCAGAATGTTTTTGATTGGATTAGAGTAGAGCAAAATTATTTGATTAGTTTAAAAAAGAACTACCCCTCGCTAAGTTTTACTTACAGTTGTAGGTTAGCTGATGTGTGCTTTCATTTTTCAGAGTTGGCCATCCCCATTCATTGTCCCCTTAAACATTATCTCTCTACTTCAAGTCAAGACCCATTGTTTATTTTGTTTTTGAGATTTCTATTACTCTACTATTTATAATATGTCCCAATAATTGTAATTAGCACTTAGCTCTACTCTAATACATTCCGTATGAAATATTTTAGTAATTTCATGGTAGTTATTATTTTAATCTTAATCTATAGCCTTGTAGAGCCTCTTCGCATCTCGTTTTTATTATAAGATTATAACACACCATCGTTTTTAATAATATTGAGCATTGTCGAGAGCTTTTTCAAAAAGTGTTCAATTATAATAATCGTAATCATATTCTTGAACCGTAAATGAACGATATAATTTTTTTTTGATACAACCGAGACCTAAAGCTATAAAAAATTCCTTAAAATAACCAGCGTTTTTGTTCTTTCTAAATGTAGTAAAAAGAATGTATTATTACAAGTACAAGTTCCTTGTTTTTGTGATACTCATCGTCATTAGTCATTCCCGCTTTCATTATTTTCAACGGTTCATGATTTTAGTTCATAAATAAATAAATAATAAAATTATTATTTTATTAGTATCTTTACTTTCCTTACTACTTAATTTTTGACACTGTCTTCCCTCATTTAAATGCAGACATTAGCCAACTTGTGACTCTTCAAAGATACATTAGACATACCCTTATTTTTTCTATAAAACAATCCATTCTGAAAATCCCAGTTCTCTTTATTCTGTCCTGTTATGATGTTGAATTAAAACAAGCTACCGAAGAAAGAGGTTTTAAGATACCTTCTTATCTTTAATTGAACTTTTGATTTTCGAAAGGAGCAAAAATTAAATATTTTTCATCTCCCGACTAAACTATAAATTATTAACACTCTGTCGATTGTTTTTCTGGTACAAATTTACCTGTTCAGGTTTTCCCTTGTGATTGTGTCACCAGAAACTTATTAGTTTGTTACTCATTGTATTGGCTATAATAATTGCAATCAATGCTTCTTGTTTGTTTTTAAAAAGTGTTCTAATGAACCGATACAATGTCTTGAAATGATTGATTATTACCTTTTTAACCGGTAGAATTGTATTAAATATCTTAAGTACATATTAAATAATAGCATATTAGTTATAATTACGGTATTGCAAATAGAGCAATAACAACGTTATTTGCCTCGGTACAACTCGATAATCTTGTCTTGGTCCACCGGCTATATGAAAAAAAACAATATATAATGCATTATTAGAATATGAATTAAAATTTAATTGATAACTTTTAGTTGAAAGGTATGCAAGTATATATTAAATGATTACAACAATCAACTGAAGCGAACGATTACATCAAACACAATTTTATTAAACGTGGTTTGGTTACTTCCCATCATGACTTACAATCAGAATAAGATTAAACATTTCGTGACCACAAAAAAAAGAAAATGATTAATTATTATTATTGTGTAGTTTCAATTTCTTAGCTGGTTACTCGTTCTGGTCCTTCTTCTTGTTTCTGTACTGATTTGCACTTTTCTCCTTCCTTGTGATTGAAGGAGGTGGTACTGGAAGAGACCCTGGCAAATCGAATGTCATTACCTTTTGACTCAGGACATCGCCGGTGAGCACATCGAAACTGAATAGATTAGAGGATGGAATTTTGTTCAAAAAATTCAT
>VYYJ01000520.1:0-54967 GCA_021029165.1 Cyphoderus albinus
TTCGTTTTTTACCATTAGTAGTTAGCACAGAAAGTGGGAAGGGCAGTCTAGAAAAACAAGGTTTAATATTTCCTCGTAAGAAAAGAAATTTGCTTTAATTGCAGACAGTCGAATGAATTGATAAACTATATAATCACTTATTCAATATTGACAATTTTATTTTACTATCGACAAGAGAATTTGTATAATTAAGCTGAAAGGGGTAGTTGAATGTTCTTTGGCGTCTTTCAAATAGTACGTAACGTTAAAAATCGAATTTTTCAACGTGAGTATTGTCACGCCTTGTCTTGTCACAATCCATTAAAGGTGTGTGTGCGAGTCTAGTAACGTAACACAATTTCTGGCAGTAGACCAAGCCAATTGGAGGAGGTAATGGCTCACAACGATAATCGCCACAGCATAGGAGTACAATCTCCTGTCACAAATGGTAGTCTTATTTAAAATACAATTTGGCTTTAATTTGATACCTACTTATCAATATCCTTTGAGTTTTTGTATAGACTCACAAACAGAAAGAGAGTCGAAAAATAATTTTCTCCGGAAAAGTAGTTAGTTTTTCAAAATTATGACCAGATCACGACTTCGGTTCGGATTTGTTTGGTGAATGTAAATACTCAACCAGAGCTTATGTGTAGATTCTCAAAATTTAAATCGCCAAATTGTACAGTTTCCCCCCTGGTTATTATTTACACTCACTCTATAGTAGCATACTACTCTGATGGATGCATCACAGAGAATAAACTAAATTCTTAATACTATATTTCAACTTATGAATTATGGAAGAAAAATAAGTAATTTTAAAAGTAATTGTCGAGTTCGACAAACTCTGGTTTTCTAATTTTAAGCCTGGAACTAATTTTGTCGGTGCACGGCGAATTTGCTGTTGCATCTATCTATTATGCTATCAAATCGGTGTTACGTGACAAAACCAAAAGGTGTGTGTGTGTCTTGTTACCAAAGAGTAACGGAAAAGGGAAGTGCTTATACTTACTAGTGTTATATAGTATGTAGTTAAATTTTTCTAAACTTTGACCAGTGATAAAATTAGTCGTCTCATTTAAAGTACATAGTAGCAATGACAATGATAAATGTAATTGAAACAATAGGTATTAACAGCATGTTGCATGTTGCATTCCGTTGTGCATGTATCCCCATCCCCGATACCAACTACTGCTTCTTTTTAATTTTTGTCAAAGGGGACTGTGATTGACATTCTTGTCCTGACGAGAATAACATGCTACTGAACACCATTGATGCTACGAAGCAAATAAGTCCAATGACCTAGAAAAATTTGAAATTTCAAAATGTTGGGATTCTCCAATGAATTATATAAACGTAGCACAACATTTGCTCAAATCTTACTTGAATATATTCCGAGCGATTTGGAAAAGGTGTTCCACATATTGTATACCATTCTGAATACTGCTTCGGTAACTTCCCGTCAACGCAACTAAAGTCAAAATATTTTTCATCGTAATCTGTGACACAAAGGTATTTTCGTCGCTTGGACATCTAGTATAAAGATTTTTCAGAGTAAATATTTTGTATATCTCAATTACATAGTTCATTAGTCAATTAGTCATTTTTACTGTTCTGTGCAGCTCTCTAGTCACAATTTAATTTGATTAAGGATGAATTTGCATTAAAGCTGGCTTAGACTTTACCTCTCCAGTGAGTAGAGTGTACATTGTTTTTTGTTCAACCCACTCATCACAGGGCCCAACTTTTTCATGTAGTCCCACGGAAATCTCATTCTCTGGATTTCCATAAATAGCCATACCCAAATAGACAGAATAGTGTAAGATTAGTCCAAGTACGATTTCATTGAATTTACTGAACATCTTTTCTGTAAATCATTACACATACATTTGTAAAATTATTAGTTTTTAAATGAACCGTCTTGTAATTTATACGTAGTGATTTTATTAGGCAACCAATTTTTTAAAAAGCTGCTTGCAGCGATTAAACCAAAAAGTTTGACTTTGACTCACGGTTAACATTCGAACGAGCTCCTTCTAGTGGAATTCTATCAGTCTTCCAGGCTATCAAGAAGTAAATTACTACTAGCGTTATTACGCAATTTTCTGTGTGAATTTTAAAATAGTCGTGAAGGGTATGGTAGATGGGAAGAAATTGTAGTACGCCGCCTGGCATTCCGCACAGTGCTGTTATCACTGTGCATAGGAACTCTCTACTTTTTCTCTTATCAGAGACCCATTTAGAACTGGAGTCATTGTTGCAAAATAATTTGCGTGTTAAATGAAAGGCTAATGTGAAGCTGGCTGCAAATGTGGCATGAAAATAGTAGGAAGTAAAAGGAACCCAATAATGACGGTCATAGATATTGGGGTCAGTGTCGTGCCAGGTCCAGTGCACAAATTTCACGGCCATGATATCATAAGGCATATCTATCAGAACGACGCTCAAACCGACGGCGAATGCATTTGCAATAGTACTTAGTCGCAATCTTGACACACAGACAGAAGCAGAGTAAATGAATGTTGGATCTGTAAATTATCAGGAACAAATTAAGAACAAGTAGGATTTGTCTGCACTTAAAAATGGCTAGATAAAAATCCCTTACACAGGCAGAGAATGTGAAGTGCAAGTCGTCTACCAAAAAACACAATTGTCGTTTGAGAGTGCCAGAAGTTATTGATTTCAGGAGTCCAGAATGTAACATTTTCTACAAAAAGCCCATGTAAAACGGTTGCCAGCCAAAGCCACTTGAAACGGCCTCCTACTCTTTGAGCTGAATTAGAGAAGAAAAGAGTCTGGATAATGGATTTCAAAAACGGTTGAATGAATGTAAAATATAACTTACAGTGAAGAAAGGTTAGGAGCCCCGTGGTTATAAATGCCCATTCTGAAATAAGGTACGTTGGCTGAGCTGTCCAGATTTTTCGTGGATCTTGTATGTGAATTAACCAGTCTAAAACCTATTTCGTTAGTTATTTCCAGATAAGTACATTGTTGCTGAATTTGTTCAATTATTCGAATAAATAATGGCAATTCGTGTATTACTCCAGAGAATTTGTAATTGGTGATTTCATCACCAAATCCTTCGATGTGAATCTTCTTGTCCATGATTGAGTTTAACTTGCTTTTTGACTGGCAGCTGGTAGTCAACTAAAAGTGGAATGCTAAATCACAAAGGCTGATATGTAAGGAAATGCCTAGACATTTTGTCACATAAACTTGTGATTTAAACGTTGAAAGTTCAAGATAAAACACCTGCTGCAAAATTTTGTACTAGCAGGTGTTTGCTTTATCAGTTCATACAGTCCAAGTGACTGTGTTCAAGTATTAATTGTATTTAGTATTTACTATAATGATCAAATGATATCACGTGCAAATAGATTAGGCAAATCAAATTCAGTGTCTGTATATAAGGGTTGCACGATAATGAAAGAATTTAATTTTAAAACTTAAAACTAAGGTTATTTATATATTAAAAGCTTTTCCGAGCTACTCCATTGTAAATACGAACGGATCATTGAAAACGAATGCATCTCCGACAATGTGTCAGGGGTCAACTGATGGCATTGTCTTACACACCATAATCTAATGACTTTGAAATTCGCGTGTTCGATTTAGTGGTGGTGTTAGGGATGACTGAACGAAGAAAAACGTTTAAACGAAAATGTTTTTCATTGAATTTACGCTAGTGTAATTTTTTGAGAACAATTGGAGTTACACTTTTTTCAAAAACTAATTTCATATTCGAAATCAACGTGCTCGAAAACATATTTTCATTAATTTTGTGCACTATTCGAAAAAAATACTTTTCTTGACCCTCTCTAGGTCTCCGTCCTGTGACGAAGAGGGTAGAAAAAAGTTCCTGAAACAACCGTTAACATATTCAAAAACAAAGATAAATTTGTCTAGGAGCGACTTATCGGCTCTCGAACAGTGAAAGAATTTTTGAAATCGGTAGAATAGTTTTCGAGAAAAATTCCGTAGCATTTTTCCGCTTTCCCCTGAAGCATTACACAGAGTAAAACATGATTGGGCATACTAAAAGTAAAAATAAACGAAATTTATGAATAGAAAGTTTCTCCGACTTGTTCCCTTACTTTAAATATTTATTATTGCGTGAGCGAATCGCCCGCTACTGAAACCTACTTGTAATTATTGTAGCCTGACCCCGTATTTCGCCATTCTGTGAGGAGTGCTGAATACTGAATACCATACTATTGCCACCACCCTTGTGGCACATGCGTATCACAGCACACTACCTACACCGTACTTGCACCGAGCCATATTACTTTAATTAGGTAAGGATTAATGTGTGGCGTCCAATACCCTCAATTTGTGACAATGGCAGATTTAATTAATTTGACCACTTTCAGTGGCACGAATGATCAAAAACCATTATATGAAAATACGACAGAATAGAATTTTTAAACAAATTAATGTTAATAATATAAAATTTAGTTTTTACATATTTTTTAAGTATTGTCAATTTATCTATGTTTATGTTACATATGTAAAAAGATGTTTTCATCCTGAATATGACGTTTGTAGACAGGGAATGTTTAATCACTGGTTCAGAAAATCCTCCTTGATACGACAAAGTAGTGATGTTTTTCCGTGTTTAGAATTATGCAAATCTAAACTAAAAATATAATGACTCTGTACTGTACTGAGATGTGCACCTGTGGAAAGGAATTTTCTTGAAAAAATAATTGCTTGGTACTTGGTTATGAAATTTCTACAAATGAATTGGTTTACAGGTAAAAGTAAATATTATTTAAAAAGAAATGTAATGTAAAATAGCATTATCAACATAAACTAATTTAGTCTAAGTTTAATTACCACATTAGTTAAGTTAGTAATAGTATTTTGTGTTATAGCATAATAGTTGTTGTCATAGGAGATCAGGCATCTATGTAGTGAAATGATTGAACAATAAAGATGAACTAATCAACGAATGTGACACACATTAGCATTTAATACTTGTTAGATATATATGAAAAAGTTCCAGTTATAATGTAGAAACTTTTTATGGATTGGCTCTGATAAAAAAGTCTTTCAGTAAAGCTCTGTAAACCCATAATCAATTCATGGAAGAATGTTGCTTTATTCAGATGTACATAATTGTATGTATTGTAATTGTATTGTAGTATAGCTTTTGTAAGTAGAATTGAACAATGTAAATTGGTGTTAGTAGATCATCTTTGAAGTTACAGATTTCTTAAATAAAGTTGGTACTTTGGAGTACTTTTTTTGTGAATGAGAATACAATATTCCTACTTACTACGATTTATTACAGTTTTGTAACTGTCTTTTTTACTAGCCTTATTGGTATCTAATTATCTATCTATATTATATAATCAGGATCTGTCTCTTTCAACTTTGAATGGCTACCTTCACTTTGCCTGTTGAAGACGTTTATTATAATATTCTGGAGATGCTTGTTTGCTTCATGCTTCATATGTTGATATTTTTCTAATCTTCTATTTCGTTTTCTTTCTCATACGAAACATGAAATTATGATAATCCGATAATACTTTAGCATTATAGTAATTGAAATGCTGCAGTTTTGTTGCTTATTTACAAAAATAGATCTAAATCCATTGCCAACCCAGTGGCTTCCTCAGTAGCTCAATAACGATTATGATTGCGTCCGTAAGTATTGTTTTGCCCAGGATTTCCTCGACCATTTCCTTGATACCCACCACTGCCACTACCGCCACCTCGCCCACCTCCACCTCCTCCTCTTGGTTCACCGGGTTTGGATCTCGTAAATACCAAAGACTGTGCAGGATTCCACCCTTCAAAGCCGTATTGGTAGTGAGTGAACTCAGAGACTGGCTGTTGTGAATTAGGGTGATTTCCAATGGAATGGTTTGCGAAATGTGACGTCTGTCTCTGTTGACCGTTGTTGCCACCCCGATGATGTTCATGATTTTGGGCGCTGTTGTTGAGGTACGATTGGCGAGGGCCTGATTGCTGGTGTTGGTATGAGTGTTGTTGGTAGCTTTGAGAAGGCACTGGGGGGTAGTCATTGGATTTGGAATAGTGTTGCTGATGCTGATATTCCGAACCGTACTGGGTGCGATCCTTTCCAGTTGATGGACGCTGTTGGTAGTTTCCAGAGTATTCATGCCTGTTAAAGTGCGTGTCAGGATATGTTCTTGAATCATAGTCCTTATTTTGACCACGAGGGAAGGTGTCAAATTTGTCGTACGCGCCACCGGCAGTGTGAGGTGCATTTCGAGCTGGAGGGGCATGAAACTCAGGTCTGCTATCACCCCCTCCCCTGTTTTGAAATCGGGGTGGTTTTTCCGTTGGTTCGATTTTTAAGCCTTTATTTTCGTACCGTGGTTGAGATGGAAAAGAATCACGAGTAATACCCCCTCGACCACCGCGCCCACCATCACCGCGGCCACTGTCACCGCCACCGCGTCCACCATATCCTCCTCGACCACGGCCACGATCATGACCACGGTCATTTCTAGAACTGTTGTACGAGTACGAATCACGAATGTTCATTCTTCCCATCGAATCCTCCAAATCTCTACTTCTTCCGTAATTTTGTGAGGAGGGTCCATTCGATGGAACAGATTTGTCACCTTCACCAATTTTAATTTGGCCTTCGATGAAACCAAACAAGGAGATACTTTTTGTTGGTCGTTGATACTCGGCAGGAACTTCTTGCTCCTCGTCATCATCTTTGTCTTTTCCTTTCTTTCGACGATCTTTCCTTTCTGGGATCGGCTTCGGTTCCCTAGGAGCCTCCTTAGGAGCATCCATGCGTTTCTTTGCGTCCTAAATTTGAATAATTGAATAATTGTAATGCTATTTAAGTAAGAAATCATGCAGGCAAATGTGACAAATGCTGATACGTAAACAAATTTCTTACTTTCAGAAATTTAAGTGCCTTTTGAGCATTCTTAAATCTGTTCATGGCATACTCTGCGTCATTTTGAGAGAAACCTTCGTCCATTATATCCGTAATTTCTTTATCCAGAAGCTGTGGAAAAGGCAAGACCAATATGAAATTTATGCTGGAAGTATAAAAATTAAATTATATTTCATTAACAGAATTGCGTACGTGTTTGTTGGGCTTCTGAAACTTTTGCTTATTTGCGGTTGCTTGCAATTCTGAGATAGCTTCGTCTCGTTGCATATCAAACTGCGTTTTTGTTCCTCCAGGTTGTGCATCTTTTTTATCAGTGACTACATCTATAGTCTATGTTGTATATAAAAATAAAAACTTGTTAACAATTCCTCAAACCGACTTTTATCTTATTTAACGAATAAATACAAAAGGTAAAATTAAGTCGTTTTTAAACACTACCTTCATTTTCCTCAATGCAGCAACGTCGATTGATGGGTTATAGCCAAACGGTTTCCACGTTGGAGGGCCTTCTCCTTCGACGGAACTTCCGGTGTAGCCCCATTCATGTTTAAATGCCATTTTCTTTTGAATCTCCCACTTTTCATATAGCTTAGGTACCCTGCCGCCTAAAACCTCACAGTTATTTCTATTTAGCACGAACAGATTCCCTTGCATTGGAATCGTTTGCGAAATTCTAATCTTTGTTCCGGGTGCTGTGTTTAAACTAAAATTCAAATAGATTAAAATTAATAAAGTGACGCTACAGCAAGCAGTAAATGGAAAAAAGACAAAGTATAAAATTTAATGTTCCGGCTAATTCGGGAAAAAATAATGTGCTCGCTTACTTTATTCCTGGACAGCCATCAGGGATGAGAGCATTAGCTTGCGTTTGTCCATCAGTCACCGTCATTCTCAGCGTGTGTTTGTCAGCGTCATAGTGAGGCTTATCGTAAGTTGGAAATGAGATGTTGGTGATTTGTTGAACCTGGAGAATACTTCCAAACGGTAATTCCTTTCCTTTTCCTATGCATTGTTTCAAAAATGGAACAACGCTGGTCTCTACAGCTGTTAGATCTTCCTGCAATTAACATTTTATTAAATCCCACTATTACTGACTTCTTTTTCTTTCAAACAACGCAATTAGGAATGTAAGTTAGTATAAAAGTATACGATTTACTAACGTTGAAAAAATCCATTTTAATAATGGTTTTTTTTTTCGCCCTTTATCTGATTGTTTGTTCTTCTGTTAAGTGTCAATACACTTGCACGTTAATATGAGACAATGTTACATTTCACATTACACACAATGAAAAGGTGTAAATAAACTGCATTTTAGATCTACCCTGCTCGTGACTACTCTAAATATTATAATTAACCGACAAGTTTAATTAAAGCTAAAAATTCTTTTCGACTGCACCACACAGAAGCAATTCTGTTCTGCAAACTGCGGCACAGTCTGGCCACTGACTGACTTCTGACTCTCACCGAGAATTCTGTTTGTTTACTTGGGAAAAAGGGAGAAACGATTATATTCACTTTAGATTTTCTAAAAGTGACGACAATTAGTGCACAAATTGGTTGCTGTGCCACAACCTTAATTTAACTAACTCAATGCCTGTCACCGAATTAACTGCCACGCGTGAAATAATCAAAATTGGGCATATTGTTTTGAGCCTGGACGCAGTATTTCTTGAAAATTTAAAACTACTCAAGGAACCGTACTGAAGTCGAAGTGTGAAAGTGAGATTTGAGATTTTTTTTATCTCGATATGACAGTAAGAGTAAGAAATGCGTTTGGTGAAGATCGGTTGTTGTTTGGAACATGCTTTATTTACACGAATACGAATACATCGTATGTGTGTGCTTGCTTATGTTTCCTTCGCCTTCGACAATGTGTGTATCAGGCTGAGACTCAGCTCGGAGGAACTCATCTACCATCTACTGTCTACTGCACTGTCTTTGCCAAAAAACTACCTACACTCTTTACCACCACTTTTTTAGCACATCCCGTAGCAGGGTTTTATGCCCACCAATTGCTTTGTTACTGCCACATTTCGTATCTATGCGCTCACTTTTACTTGAAAAGGAAATGAATAAGTAAATTCAGAATTACGAATTAAGTTTATGTATGCTTTTGGTTTCCTTAAACCATGAATATTTCTTGCAAGAGAATTCTTTCCTGATTCTAAATGACGAATGAGATGATTTTATTATTGGCTTTTACAAATTATGATTTATTTAAATCTAAATTTCAAATGACTCTTTCAAAAATAAATACATTTCTTTAATACATTCGATTTAAAATTAAAAGAGGATTACAAAATTTACAGTATTATGTGCACAAGCTGACCCTGGATAGAAAGTTTTTAATTAAATGAGTTAATAGGTCGGACCATCCTCATCGTCCCTGTCATCATCGTCACCTTCGCCGTTATCGAAATACGACTGTGCGTAATCCGTTCCCTGGTCCATTTCCTCATCAAGATCTTCCTCAATCTAAACAAATATGAAAATTATCGAAATTACCACTAAATTACAATACATAACATTAATTATAATAAATAGTACAGGCCAGTGCTCACCTCATCAAAATCCTCCGTGTTGGGCTCTTCATTCTCCTCCTCTTCCTCCTCGTCAGGTGGCTCAGTTTTCACTTTAATTGCGGCCTGGGCATCTTTTTCCTTGTCTTCAGTATCAGGTAGGTCTTCCAGTTTATGTTTCGTTGCTTTTGCAGGCCTTTTAGTAATAACTTTCTTGGTCAGCTCGTCAGGAAATTTTGAATCATGTAGCTTATAAACCAAATGAGGTTTAGTTGCCAGGGGCGACTTGTACTGATCCGTATAACGTGGAAGGTAAAATGCGTGATCCTCCTTCTTCGAATCTGGATTTATGTAGTAATTGCTTTTAAAGTATTCACTTAACCGATCATAAGTCGCAACGATCTTGTTTGATTCCGGACACAAAGGTGTGGTCTTTGATGCTGGAGGGTACAGCGGTGGGGGAACGGCATCCAAATTATCGTTTACGTTTGCAGTCCCTGCCCCCTGCGATGCTGGTCGTCCACTACTAGGTTTGGGAGCGAGAGTTGATGAACGTGATTGCTGCCGTTGTTTAATTATCATGGACACCGATTTGGGCTCGGCAACAGGGCTTGCCATGGTTATTGTTTTTGAGAATAAGTCGTATTCACAGTTTTCAGTCCAAGCAGATTAATAATCAATTAACACGGTATTTCATTAATCTGCGGCCACTGCCACCGCTGTCTTCGCGGGTTCAGTAATGACGATGACTTGTTCTTCTGTGCCTTCCTGAAACTGATCTGGGTCGTAGATAACTTTCAAAAGAAGTGAACAGCTAGGACAAGTGGCAACGTCCTCACCACTGATTAACTCCTCCTGCAAAAATATTAATATCATATACTTCATAATCAACCCTCTAAATATTAAATGCGATCAATGCTTCATACTTTTATTTCCGCCAGTTATATTTTATAGATTGTAACAATTTAAAATCCGGTGACAAGAATTCGGCAACGATTAAATTAACATACCTTTGTAATTAGAAAACGATCGCCGCACGGGCATGGATAATAGTAAGTTTCAGATTCCTCGTCCCACTCGAAATCTTCTATTTCAACCTCGTCGTAGTACGATGTCATTTTAATCAACTTTCACTTTAATTAACTTTCTCTCCTCATACTCCACTCTAGTGAGAGAGCAGCAGCGAATGGACATTCACATAATGTGACTCACACGCAATAGTCTCACTCAATCTCAGCAACGTGCGATGATGAAATTATTTAAGTTTCACTCTTCCCGCCGATTTTTTCTTACTTCAGTGAGGCCTTTTACCAACAAGCGGCGAACGATGGTTTGTAGCAACTTTCCCAAAAAATTCTTTCCTTATGATAAAGGTATCCTAGCAATGTAATACGTTGCAATGCATCACCACGGCAACACTTACATGCGCTGATAATTAATTCTTAATTGGGTAAACAATCGTTATTCGTTAGTTAGTGTGTGTAGATGCAGCAACGCCACACTGCGCTCTTCAATTAAGCAGTGTTTCCTTGTGCGTCAGTGCAATTAGTGGCACTAATACAGTGCATAAAAATATGCACATATAAAGAGAAAAGAACCTCAGATAATTATTTTTATACGCACAATAAAAACGTTTAAGAAAAAATAATTGACGTGATTAAATTTGTAAACGGAAATACGTAGTTTAGTTTAAAGTAGAGCTTATTTTTTTAAATATATATTTCTAGACATACCGACTTGTGTGTATATTTTTACCTGCAGAAATATTTCTATTGTGATAGTTTTTATATCAATCACATAAATATGGCCACACCAAACCAGGTAAAATGTGACATAATAATTATATAGTTATATATTTATATAACGCAATTATATAGTGGTTGATTGATTAAGATTCATGTCATGCTAATGTCTGTAATATTCTGTTATCCGCAACTGCTTTTCTAAATAATGGTTGACAAATATGTTATAAAGACAGAATTATGACAGAATTAAACCGTTTTTGCTCACGATAGATCTCTCAAATGCATATTATTATGATTGATTTTGTGCCACAACCATTTTCAAAGAAAGATCAAAGAAAATTTTCTCCACTTTCACTTTGCTGTTTTGACATTTTCTCTTGAGCTTATATCTTATCAACGATTATCATTTTAAATTGGGGTAAAATGAAATAATGTTGACCTAAACAATGATTTCGATTTTTCTGTGCATAAATCCAGGCCCCGGACCATCGTCGTAAATGGGACGTAGAAGAGTACGAAAGGTTAGCGGCGAGACGGTTGGCGGAGGAGGAGGGGGGTCTCAAGGAAGAAGATGACAAAAGGGGAAAGAAACGTGAACTTCTCAAACAGCGGGACTACAAGGTCGACCTGGATTCGAGATTGGGGAAATCAATCGTGATAACGAAAAATACACCAGCCTCTGCATCTGGAGGATACTATTGCAATGTGTGTGACTGCAACGTGAAGGACTCCATCAATTTCCTTGACCATATCAATGGAAAGAAGCGTAAGTGAATAAAAAGAATTCTGGTGTAGCCTTTTGCTATGAACATTTTGCTTTATTTTTTATCAATGTATTTTTCATCCATCAGACCAGAGAAATTTGGGTATGTCTATGAGAATCGAACGCTCTTCCCTTGACCAAGTAAAACAAAGATTTGAAGTTAATAAACAGAAGCTTAACGAGCAAAAGAAAAAGTATGATCTGGATAAACGACTGCAAGAGCTCCAAGAAGAGGTATGTCCAAAAATAACCTTGTGTTGTCGTTAAAATAATTGTGAATTATTTGACAGTTTCAATTTTATTTTATTTCCGATATTCAGGAGGAAAGGGCGAAAGAATACCGAAGGGAGAATCGACTGAAACGCAAACGAAAGGCAGAGGCCGAAGCCAATGAAGAACAAGATATGGATGCCGACATGGCCGCTATGATGGGGTTTTCTGGATTTGGATCGTCGAAGAAATAAAGTATGGATAAGTACTCGTTAATTTTACTTTATTTATGTATTATTTGTATTATATTACTGTTGTTTTTTAGTCTTTTATGCATAAATGATTATTGTTACATTACAAGTATATGATAATAAACATTATAGATACCAAAACATAATAAACATAAAATGATAACAACATAATAATTTGTTTCCTATTTGATATGAAATTCTACTAATTCCATTAATTGACAAAAATCTCTCCATTCTGTTGAATAGGCAATTCATTTGTGACATTATTGTACGAATCAATGTCAATGGAAGAAGAGTAATGATGCTGTGCGTCTAGTTCGTTAATCTCTGTAATAATGGAAGTTGGGGCGACATCGTCAATTTCGTTGACTTCGAAGACTTCGGTTATCTCCACATTATTGTCACAGTTATCAAGGTAGTAGCAGGCCATTAGAGCGTCTTGGTGTGATGTCACCGTCAGAACTCGTTCAAACGTATCAGCGTCATGTTCACCGAGATCTAGTGAAGGGTGGCGGTCAGTACATTGGTACGGTATCGGGGTTGGTAGGCCATCACTGTGAAAACAAATTATTACAATAAGAATTATTCATTTGTCTTTCTTTATAGAAAAGTACAATTTTGTTCAATTTTTTAGGAATAATCATTTACCAATTGTCTATATTAAGAGTAAATCCAAAATTCATTTTATTCAAGATGGATGGTTTTCTTTGGAGGTAGATTTCATTCGGTGCTTCGATATCTGCAGTCAAAATGATAATAGTAGTAAATTGAAGTTTTCTGATTAAAACACAACGAGAATCTACATCCGTTAATGCGCAAGCTCTTACCATCGGCATATTCTGTAATGGCAACTTGACATGTCAGTTTTGCGGAGTAGGTGGCTGGAGACAGGCTAATATTGGTTATGGTTCTAGCTAAGAGTTGAATCACAGCTTCGCTAAGTATTTTCAGGTTGTAGGTCAGCTTGGGGGCCGTCTCGAAAATTTTCAAAGCAGTGGCGTATGCCATGTCAGCAGGTAACAGACAAGGCAACGTCATCAGCGAGAGCAGCCTCACACTAGGTTGGGAAAACAGCCAGTTAAACAATCCTTTGTTTCCTGACTCAATAGCATCTTGTAAAATAGTGACTACTGTTTCAGGCAAACTGTCCAATAAGGCGGCCTAAAAATAATTACCAACAAAAAATAAATAAAATAACGCGTCTACAAACATACCAAATTAAAACTTCTAAAACTCAGAAAACTACATTTAATTAATCACGGCCTAAGAAAAAAAATAATCAGGGGCACAAAAGCTTTAGCCTAGAATTATTACTCACTTGTTTTTGTGCCTTGCATTGGTGGCAGGATTCTTCAGACATTATTTTCTCATAATTCTTTGCAGCCATTTCATCCAATTCTTCGCCTAAACTGAGCACTGGTTCCATTGTCATGCAGCTAACGCAGCCAATTAAATCATTTCGTGCTAAGAAACGCAAGGTGTCATCGAAGCCTTGTTGGCACATCTTTGACAGAATCTCAGCCTTGGGTGGGAACAATGTCCTCGAGAAGCGGTATAGATTTTGTCTGGAGAGCTCAATGGAGGTATTCGACAAGTTGACCTGCGATACGAAAAATTAACCGTTGAAAAATAAAATCCTACTCGTAGTGCACTCTTCAAAAGGAAAAAAGGACGTGGAATTTACATAATTATAAAAGGACAGTAGAAGAATTTCTGGTACAGACTTTTTGACATTAAAAGCAGACACTTGACATAACAAAACATCATGCAAACATGGAAATTTGCGGAGTACTAAAAACAATAAAGAAAATTAGAAAAGCACAAAGAAAAAAGAGCAAACCTGCATGAGATTAACTGTCTTATCCCTTGGGCACACGTCACTCTCCCCACAGAAGGGAGAGACAGTGATGGTATTCTCATCAAGAATGGGTAAATTATCACTGTAGCACCCATCCATGTACCGAACACCTTGGAACTTTGGAGGAAGCCATCCAGAAAAGATGGGAATGAAACCAGAACAAAGAATAGCCTGCGTGTTTGAACAATAAATAAAGATTTTACATGCAGTCGCAGACAACACAAAAATGCTTTTTTAGTCTTAGAAAAGTCAACTCTCTTCAATTTCAATTCACTGCGTATATACATGCCATTTCGAAACGTTGCGTAGTTCTAAAAATAACTTAGAGTATAGAGACACAAGCAAAATTAGTAATTTTTAGCAGTAAGAGAAAAGTAATGTAACCCCGTTAAAGATGCAAAAATCATGCAACAGCAACGACAACCAAATCAGTAACTTAACCGTTAAGTCTTAACGAACAAAAAGAAGCAACCCATTGAAGCATTATTTAGAAGTAGCAGTAGAGCGATTTCCCCACATTTATGTCCAGAAAACGTTCAGAAGGATTCAAATGTTTGAGGGATGACAATCAGGTAAATCAAAAGTATTAAATCTAAAGTCATCGACAATTCAATAGAAAATGTTATAATTTATTCGTGTAGAGTTGCCATCCTCTGGTAAGACTAACATGAAAGAGTCGGGTTGAGTTGTCATCCGGGCAGATATCACTTTCACCTCCGAATGGGCTTACTGATATAGTGAATTGATCGATGGCTGGTAGATTATCGGTGAATCCTCCATCCATATAACTGACTCCCCGGTATTTTGGAGGAAACCATCCCGAAAAAACGGGTATGAATGCGGAACAAAGTGCAGCCTTAATAGAAGTTAGAAGAATTTTGCATTTTCATAAATTAATCGATACACTAGCCACTACGGAACCAATATACGTAAAATGTTAGCTACAAAAGCATTTTACGTGTTGTGTTAAACCTGTACTAATTTTCAGATATACTTGAAAGTTAAAAAGGGCACGTTATTGTTAGCCCAGAACAACATGGATTATTATTAAATTTAACAAAAAAAGTAAGTACATCAGCACCAACAAACCCAACTAGTTTCTGTACTAGGTTTGCTTAATTTATCGACAGAATATGACACGACAGTCAGAGAAGAAAACATCACCAATAAATGCAGTGTACAAATGCTTCCTAGAGAAATTTTAATAAAGCAAAACTATCTGGAAATCGTTATAAATATTATTTGAGTGAGTGAAAGTGACGGAAATTTTAAATTTGTTTAGTATGTTTAATGAGTGAAGCATTAATCCCCAGCTAATTTTGATTCAAACTGACACAGCCAAATTTTCTCAGGATTTTTCGTATTGCTTTGGTTTTAGTATTGAATATAAAAATGTAATATTTAAAAAAGTATATATATAGTTAGAATTTTGCGATCTTTGACTAAGTAAAAATTCAACTAACGTAAAATAATCAAAATGATTATGCATTTACATGGAATCATTAACCGTCACATTTTGAATTTTACAGTCTGTAAACTTTTCGCCAAATTGGGACAAATTAAATTCGAAGTTTCCCAACATGACCAATAAAATTATGCCTATATTCTTTTGTAGCAGTGATTCACATTTTATTTTACCCTAGAGGTGTTGTGTTATTTATTTGAACTAAACTCAATGGTTTCGTGTTAATTACCTGGATCAACTCCTCTCTTGTATTGAATTGAGAAACGATCACATTTTGACGGTCATACACTCTCGTTAACGAGATATGTAATTTTCCATTCACTCGAACATGTGCATCTTCAGGAAGAATCTAAATGAAAAACAAACAAAAAACAAATATTTTTAATCTCTTAAGTAGTCCTAGAGGATCGACCATCGCCATTAAAATATTTCACTTTCCCCAACCCGAAATACTGAACATATTCATTAACGAGAAGTCATAATAATGATAACGATGCTATGTGGGCATGTGACTCATCGAATACGAATTAAATATGGTTGCTGGTTTTGTTGTTGTTTTTAAGTTATACGTATTGGAGATTGTTGAGTTCACATACAGTTTTTTAACTGATATACAGCTACAGCACATTAAATTTATTTTTACTGGTTACACACAAAAAAAACATTTCATAAGCGTACTGACGTTTTTAGTCTTATCTTGTTTTTCACGTTACTGCGTCTTTCTCAACGAGTATTACTGTTTCTTCCAGAAAGAACCAAAACAAAGGAAAAATTTTATCATTAAAAATGTGTTTGCGTTGGTCTCTTTGTGTAAAAGAGTTAAAAATTGTGCTTTGTCGGTAAAACGTGAAAGTGTCAAAGCAGCGTAGGTACTTTAGTAGTATTTAGTTAGTTATACTGTGTATAGAAATGAGATGGCAACAACAAACTAGATCGCCTGTCCGTTCTAAACACTTATAGATTAATCAAAGTATGTCAATAAAGCGGTTTTGAGTTAACAGAATACTGAGTTTAAAACTGTACAAAAGGCCATGTGTTAGATTCCATACATGTCCAGTGTAAACGACCTACAATCTCATTTCCTTGAACCAAAAGACTCCTAGTCGCGCACGTGCTTGTTCAGATGTCAGATGAGTTTGCTATTTTACAGACATTAAAAAGTATGTTCTATTTATATTTAGAACTTACCTTTTCTAATCCGTCCCTTAAAATCTTTTGAATATTAAAAGAAGGGCTAAAAGGTCCCAAGGTTTTGGCACGTGCCAACGTTGCGATACGGAGGACATCCCGCGTGATTTGACCTAAAAGTAACAAAAATTAAAATTCAATTATCGATTCCCAATATTAAGCTCCAATTTGCACTAGCTTTTCTTCAAAATAACAAACTTTTTATATCGTCAAACTTTAACATGAATGAAGTCCCTGAAGTGCAGTGCTTAATAATGTAATATTAAAGTTCATTCAGTTTTTTCATATCGATAAATAATTTATCATAAATTATTGAATCTTCTGGATCAATCAGTCCCTGATATGCTAAAAAATATGTCAAAACATATTTTAAAGTGTTTTTAAGTAAAGACATAAAGAAAAATTGACGAATAACAAAATCTATCAAATTGGGGTGTGTTTCCGACATACTGGAGGTTAAGTGAAATTTGATAGGACTGAAAGGAGGTTTGGCTGGCTCCAGCTGCACTAGATAGGCATAAAGTCTTTCATGGACATTTAATTAATTCCAGTATCTTTCATGGAGATACTTGCTGCGTTAACATCCGACGAGATTCTGCCAACGTTTGGTTGGATATATGATATATTCCCCTAAAACTTGACTTCTCTTTATAATTTATCAGTTACACTGCCTTTTATATTTACAGCTTCCCGAGGATGAACAAGAAATATTATTTAGCTTGTCCTGTGCCACAAGTCGTTAAACGCGTAAGTGCAGGGAATGTGCTCCATTATCAAAGCAGAGATAAAAACTGTTTGCTTTCGGTTGGTTGTTTGGCAGAAAGTTGAGATAAATGCGCAGTTATTTTGCCTCCAGCTAAGATCGTCTCAAGGCCTTTTGACCCTAACCATAAAATGTACGATACCTACTGTCCCACACAAGCATCAATGGCGTGACTAGCGTAACGCCAGTAAGATCATTCATCTACTACACACAGATTGTGCAACTTTACTTTTTAGATAACTAGCAACCACCAAATACACGAGCGCAGTTTTTATCGTTGAATACTACAATTTTTGACAATAGAACAATGGAAGAGAAATGATTCTCTTTAATATCTACTTATCTTGGAAGATGCTTCACCGCACGTGGCGATCCCTCTTATGAATGTAGTATTTCGCTAATTAAGACCGAATTAATGACAGATCTAATTTAAACTAGAAGTTGTCTTATTGTCTAACTGAGCATTGTCAGGCTTTTAGTTATATAACCGAAGAGAATTTTTACGCCAATCTTCTGCAGCCACTTTGAAATTTTCAATTATATTAAACGTTTCTAGGTAACAACGTCACAACTTTATTCCACTTGGCAACACGATAAACTAGGGCATGACGGTATTACCAAGCACTTTCTAAATTATAAGACAAAGCGTGGACAACTGTGTTTTTAATTTACAATTTTATGCATATAAATAATTGTTGGTGTAAATGAAAGTATCCACAAGTACTTTGTGAATATTCACATACATCACAAGGAAACTTCCATTGGTCCACTTCACTCTGGCAGTTATTTCCTTGTGATAATTGATAATACATAATATTGCCGAACTTTCATAACTCAGTTAGTGTTCACGTTGTCCTCTCATCAATTATTTGATACAGATAATTTTAATGTGCAAATTTCTTGTTCAGCTCACCCATTCGACAAAGAGAAAATCGCTTACTAAAATTAAAATGCCGTTCCCATTTTTGATTAAACAAGCGTGTTTTTCATATTTGCCGAACATTATCTTCGGCCGTTGATTAGCAGCAAATTTCTCTTCTTGAGTAAAAGCGCACGGTTAAAGTAGCTCTGATCCAATTTTATCACTAAACTACTGTGATATATGAATTTGACGAGTCTTCAAGGATAAATAGTTGAATGTGAAGACCTAGCTTAATCTACAAAAGAAGAATTCACTGAACTTTTCCAAAGATGACATTTTGAACCTAATTTGAATGAAATTTATAAAGTCAGTCTGAATCTGTAATCAATAACAGCTCAGCTTAATCGAAAGAAGGCCTTCCATTTCACGACTTTATTTAAATTTGCTCTACATTGGCTTTATTTGTCAAATGAAATGAAGGTACCTTTTTTATCTGTCAGCTTATTTTTGTGCTCAGTCAATACATCGTTAATTATTAAAATGCAAACAAAATTTGAAGATCTGCTGATCTGTTTGTTACATTTATTGGTCTTCAAACATTTGTATTGGAAATCAAAACATATTTGTCATCGGATTCCAACACTTTCTTTGATTTTACTGGAATGCTCGCTGACTCAGATTTGATTGTGTAGGTAGATATCAGTAGAACCACGAGGAAAATTATATAAATATTTTAATGATTCTTCAACGTAATATGTTACGTATTTTGCTCGTGTAAATTGAAGAGAGAAACACGATCGAAAATAATAATTGTACAATTATGGAACGGTAGTAGTCACCATAGATTGTTGTGCTCCTGCCAAGTTTACTTATTTCAAGCTCCATGACATTGTTTTTGTTCTATCCAGTTAAAATTTAAATATATGCGTTGGCTTTGGCCCAGTAGGTAATAGTAAATCAGTTCAACCACAACACAACTTTATGTTAAATATGCAAATGGCCGCTTCTAATGTGACGGTTTATTCGTAGCATCTTTGCTAATGTCCTTCAACAAACCATCGTAGGATCGCGTAGGTCAGCAAGATTTTATCCTGGCAATTTAACATATTGGGATCAGAATTAGCAAAAAAAATTGATTAATTGTAATTCACTATATTGTATATTATGAATACATCTGGCCATTTCTGGGAGGAAATATGAGCATACTGTTTTTCTCTCAAGGAATTCTAGTTCTGGTTGACAATAGAAGTCAAAAGGATTGTCTCTTCTTGATTAGATCTTGGCCGCTTTATTATGAAAGTGTCTGTCAATGTGTTATGACTATCTAGTTACGTTTTGCTGGTCAATATTTTGTTGGTTAGGATTTGTTAAATGTGATAAAGACTGCATAATATGCGTGGAAGGTAGCTTGTAGAAAGAATATGTTCTGGTAGTTCGGTAAGCTACTTAAAACTAATATGCAATTTATTTATGTTAATGCAAATTGCTCAATTACGTCGGTACTTTGATACATTTCCTGAAGGTTTCCTTTTCGTCAGTTTGCGTGTTAAATTAGAATTAAAGCCGTGAAAACCATGAAGTGTGTCGATCACCTAAACCCTCATCAAAATGACAAGGCATCCACCACTCCCACTAACGTCTTCAATACTGTTTGTCAGTTGGTATCAAGAGCAATCAGTAATCATTAATTGCTATAAGATAAATTTTTATTATCTGATTTGGCACTTTGGACTTTGCCTTGTACCAGGCTTGGGCCAAATCACAGATAATTTTAGATGTTTACGCGAATAGTAAACATTACATTACACATGTTACTCGCATAGGTCATTAATCATTGGAATGGTCCTCCTTACCCCAAATCAAACAAAAAGTAGCATTTTATTGTTAATGTCATGTAGTGCCTGTTACAATATCACAGGTACATTCGGCACAGACAAGTCGTCAGTTTGCGTGATACCATGCATTCTTTAACAATCCACCATCTACGCGAATACAAGATTCACGTGCTTTTTTCAGTTCTCATAATTATGTACGTCGCACACAATCTACCCCACCATGAACCAAAAATGATCTCACATCAAGTAGCGCGACGTAATTCACCTTATTAATATTAACAGGAAAGTCCAATTCAAACGCTGAATGCCAAATGCAACCTTTCAGTGCACTCAGCAGTCGTGATCACGAACCACAATTAAGTTTCTGAATCGCTTGATTTCAGTCAGCATAAACAATTGTTCTGCCTTACATCACATGTAGCAGATAACTAAATACAATTAAGAGTTGAGTGCCGACTCTTCCTTTATCTCCTCATACATTTGATATCATGAGTTGTGCATGCACTAAAACGGAACAAAATGCGTGGATCTAAGAACTGTTCTTTTGCCCATTATATTTGATTTGCTCAGAAAACCTTTGAGACTTGGAACTCGGACATACTTTGAACCTTTGATTAAAAACTGAAGTTTATGAAAGGTGAATAGGAGGCCGGAATCGGCGACATACAGAAAGCATTCTAAATTGCATAGGTACTAGACACATCAGATTGTTTGTCTATTGAGGATTACTATGCATTTTATTTTATGACTTCTTCTATTAGATGAATGAAAATCTACATTTATGAACAATCTGCTCAATTCTCATCAGACGAGAGCACAAGGTGACTTTGACTTGAAGAAGCGATTAGCTCATCGTCGGCATCATTCATTATGCCCATGATGATGGATTCGCTTTTGCAGCAACAGCCAAGGGCAAACTCAAACCATTATTATACTTTTTGGGACGAGAAGAATGATGATGGTATATAATTTCGTCAGCACCAGCCAGCGTCGAACACTGACCAATTGCAATGTAGATGTGACAAAGAAAATCCCCACTCTTGTAAAAAATCGAGCTGCCAAAAATGATTTAATATAAAACTCCCAGAGATTCGCTTCAGTTTCACATCCCCATGGTAAAAAGCAGAGAGAGCATTGGCACTGCAAATATTTTACCCTTTAAGTTTGAACTTTGGAACTACATGTTGTAAGCATGGGTTAGGAATAAAGAACTTTCTTCTTTCAGATATCATTGTTGTTAGTTGCTGGGCACAATACAATTGCAATATTGTAGATCCTTTGTAAATCCAACTATCTTACCGCAACTTCTGAAACTGGACTTTGGTCGATTGCGAAACTCTTCTTTAATAGCACATCACCAATTTAAAAGTATATGCTATAATTTCTACTATAGAGCTTTCAAGTGTGTGTACAATGATAACATTAAAACTTAATACTAATTAGAAACCCCGGGTTCCAGTTCAATGTTTTAACACTCATAACCGTAATTGCTGCAGACCTAGTAACTAATGAAATGTTTAAAAGAAAATGCTTAAGCTTGAAGAATTTACTTTAGTGGTACTTTCTTGAACGATTAAATACTGGTTTTTCTTTCTAATTTTTCTTGGGCCCATTCGTGGTAATTCATCTATCGGTATAGTATCTAAGCACATATGACCACAAGCATTTGCATCAAAGCTTCTTCAGATTGAGGAAACCATCTGCCTCTCTTCAATTGATAAAACATGAATGAGTACCATAATTATGACCGTCGAGTTCATATCAGAGTAACTTATCACCTATGGGTGAAGTCATCGTTTTTTCGAAATTTAAATCAAAGCTTATCTGTAGACCATATGCCTAAAAAATGAAACAATTCAAAATTGCTGAGTTAAGAGCATGTGTCGGGCGCACTAATTTATGATGATGACATCGAAAGGTGGCGTGTACGGTACACGGTGTACCTTTTCTCAACATGCAATTGGAAATGCCAACCACTTCATATTGCATTATATAAAAGCGTGATAATGTCATTCGTGTATAACTGCTAATTGTTTAACTTAAACTAAACATATGAAAAATCAATTAATCTCACATTAATTTAAACAAGAATTAATCAGTCAGTTTGGTAATTCAGGAACGATCAATGATCCTTCTTTTGTGATTTAAACAAAAAAGCATCAGATAAAAACGATGATGACTGACAAAAAACAAAGCAATATTACGCAAACAGTTTTGTTTATAACAACAATTTAAACAATTTCTAATTATTTACGACATCTTTTCTACCGTTTGATTAATATCTCTCTTTTGTAAATGCTTGTTTTTCAGATTCGAGCAGTGATGCTTGAGCCATTTCTATAACTGTGGAAAATCCTATAAAACCATAGGTTTCTCTGCTTGCCTTGTTCGAAACAAAAATCTCGAGCATAAGCATTTGCATGTTCTCTACCATATACTATCATTTAATTTTCTCATCCATCGCTAAAAAGCGGTGTTCAGAAATTCAAAACTATGTGGAATCGGAATCATAAAGGATTAAACCAACGTCAGACAAATGACAAGTATCATGTCAAAGAGTTTTTGTACTTTTTACGTACAAGGTTGCGTTCAGACGCGCAATGTACCGTGTTCAACAAACCCAGTAATAAATGCAATTTAGGTAAAAACTTGTACAAGAATAACAATAGGGCCTTGAAGAAGTGGAATAAAATGATAAACCAAACGTGATCTAAGTTGCGTGGCGATTCAGGCAACTATCTTCTTTTAGTTATTAATATTCTCAAAAGAATCTTTGCTTGGATGGCGTCATTCGTACAACTCATCCTTTCAACTAGGTAGTTACCATCAAATCATTAAACACATCATCATCATCGTCGTCGTCAACTGGCAAGTTGCTCGTCGTCGGCGGAGACGCACATGAATGAAACGAGACATAAAAACATCGTACGATCCAAATAACTTCTTGTTATTTTATCTCGAGCCAAATTCATGGATGAGCCACCGTATCCTCAATTCTTACGACGAACTGTTTCTCTGAACTGAACCTATAGATTCTCTGGATAAATTATAAGCATGCATTCTAAAGTAAGCATTTATTTTTGCCAATGATTTGCTGAGTTGTCATTGGTTGAAAGAAGTGGTGGTGCTGGTGGTCTGATTGATGAGATGCTATTGAACTATGTGTTCTGTAGCAGTGTTCTTCATGCGTATGTGCGTGTGCGGTAACTGTATTAGTAAACCTAAATGAAGTATATGTCAAAGTCATATAATTGTCATATTGCACCTACTTGTCAACTTCTTACTAGAACACTTGGCTATACGGATTTTACTATTTGCTTTCAATATGACACGATTGACACGTCCCATGTTCCTTGTGAACCTGTTTGTCACAAAATAACTATTTATTTATCCTACGGAAATGTGTACAGTCTGTCTGATTCAATGGTTAGTGGCCTTGCAAATCGATGATGCTTATTGCTTTGCATGCTTTTTATGCACATGATTTTCTAGCCAATGTAAATTAGGAATTAAAAAGTGAAACATTTTTGCTCTTTTCTGCAATCACAAGAAAGTCCAAAAGTAAAGTTTTTCTTGATTTGTGTGGTTGAAGATAAACTCTAAATACTAGTACTCATCGTCAGGGAAAATGTCAATGAATGTTATGCATAAATATAAGGTTGCCAAGAAACATTCCGACAATAGGCAGTCAATGAATTTTCTGAGCATCAGAAATCTACATTTGAATAAGAATTTATTTCATACTTACCCAAGGGAGCGTCACAGAGCAAGCAACACGCTGCAATGGCACCCGCGGAAGCTCCAGACGCCTTATTCACGACAAGGTGTGGAGCATACTTTTTCAGACACGCTGCAACACCGACGTGATAGATGCCAAGAAATCCACATCCAGCAAATGACAAATTGAACCTCGTTTTGTTCGTCATCCCGATTCAAAGGCACACTTTATTGTTTGATAAAAAGTCTTTTTAGTTTTTTCACGCACTTGTCACTTAAACTTGAAAAATGTTAGATTCTGTTGTAAAATGTAAATCAACTGTTTATAAAAGTCGAGCACATTAACGACGTTGCACTTATTTGGGGCGACTTAAAAATAAAAGTTTCTAAAATCTAAAGTAAAAGTTCAACTTAAATGTTTCTTATTGCGCTGAAACACTTGCAATGTTTCATAGCAATCAGGGGAGTTTGAGGACCTCACGAGACCTGTCGTTGTAAATTGTAGTTTCTGTAAAGCAAATACATGGAAATAATATTGTAGATTAGGAGACTCTTAAAAATGTTTAATATTTTTCTTGTATATTTCTGCAATTTAGAACAATGAGTATGAACTAACCGCAAGGCGGAACACAATGGCTCAAATGCAGACTAAAATATTCTCCTTAAAAATTGTTTAATAGGATTTAAGCGATAGCTTTGTTTTAGATTTATGGCTTATGGCGTTCTATGATTTTGCTTCTGCACGAGACGAGAGACAAAGCACTTGCTGAACCAAGGTATTCTCTCCAACTGCGCTCGTTTCAGCTTTGCCACATCTAATTATTACTACTACAACCGCTGCATGAAACAGCTGATAACGTTTCAGAAAAGAGGGATCGTCTTATCTAATGCGCTATGTTATATCTATAATGTGTGGTTTATGCACAATTACAATTATAACCAGGCATGAATTGCCATCATCAGTAGTACAGTTAGTAATTACATATGCATATTGCCATTATTTATCACCCATATATTTCTCCAGCTAATGAGACTCTCCTCGCCACTGGCCACTGTCTATCCCATGCACACGAGTTTCGAGTCAATTGGATAAAAAACAACGAACCATACAAGAAGATGAATGTTATCATATCGTTATCTCTGTTTTGCTGCCTTTGCTGGCTTTCTGGTGCCTTGCGCCTTAATTGACAAACTGCATGAGTGGGTGACAACGACAACGGCGCTATGTAATGCAGCAGTTTTTGTCAACAACTTTGTCAATTCAGCAGCGCCTTCAATGATTTTGCATACTGAGGACTGTGTGACATTTCCACTTTGCTCGTGAAGTTGATTATGATAAAGTATGAAAATGTCGAATTGCAGCATAATCTACTACTCACCAAATTATAACTCAACACTGGAAAATATCACACGTTGTGTCATATTGTTGCAACGGAAAAACACATTATAAATTTGATAGTAATTTCCGATTTTTATCTATTATAGCTTAGGAATTTCCAGCATTCATTAAGTTAATTAATTTGAGTTACCTCACGTGTACCTAGTACCTAACCAAAAAGTATTGTGTTGTTTTAGACCGTAAAAATATGCATACACACATACAATATAGGGCCTATTCAGTATATGCTATTAGGATAATTTGCGATTTCATTTATTTGGCATATAATTAATGAGACTGAAAGAGAAAATTAAACATGTGCTCTATTCAATATAATGTAATATAACTTGCAAATGGATTGGTAATTGTGTGAATTTTTTGCGCAATTTTATGTCCCATATCCATCAATATTGACATGAGAGATTTATACATATTATGCACTTTTTTGTGTATTTGTATTGTTCCACTAAGCCAGTAACAAAATTTAAACATTCAGTATTAGAGGAAGCAATATAATAATCCAGGAAAGAAAAAAAGATTACTGGACACGCTCTTAGACATGGGACTGAACGTTTTTGTTGATTTACTAGCACGATTATAGCAATTACGAAATTACGCACGGGAATTTACGTATGAGAAAATTAAAACTGTTTAACTTTGCACACTTTTTATTTCAGATTAGATTAAGTCGTTGAATTTAAGTAATAAAACAAACAAGAAGACAAAGAGAGTAATGAGTTCTAGCAAGTGGTATAGCGAGTGTTTTAGAGAAGGAAGCAAAATCTAATTATCGTGCTCTTTTATGATTCCCATGCTGATAATAAAATTATTACCTACAAAATAGGAATATCGTATGATGACACGAAAGTAGAAAATAATTAAATAAATAGTCACTAGAGTACTTATCGCTTCAAGGAAATATTCCAGAAAATCCGAAAGGCAGTCACACAGGAAGTATCATTTAAGTTGAAGATAACAAAAACTTTACTACGTACTGCAACTTTAAATTCGGAATGGAATCCAGAGACACAAAATATGCGACATAAAACCCGACGTTCTATTCTAATCAAAGTTTGTAGCCAATTAAAAGTGATAACGCAAATATGAAAGAATGGATAGGTCGGTGGACGGAAAAAGGTCTTTGGCTTGCACTTTCATATGCTTAATTGCGCATTGTTTTATTGTTTTTATAAAGTCACAGAGTTACAAATGAGTGGGAAGGCTATGACTCGTACGGAGTTTGTCTGCTTGCAGTTATATTGACATTTAAAACACCTATGATATGATGATGATTGCCTAAAACGCATGTAGTAAAATACTGCAAAGTGCAAGCAGAAATCTCGTGTACCATTATGATATGAGTTGTTATTTTAACATTCACGCCAATTAATTGTTTGTATGAATAACTTTACTTTATGAAGTTCAAACATTCAATCAAAAAAAACTGCACACTCAGATTGAAATTTGATTTACTTACCAGTTAATTGGTTGAGACAAATAACTGTTAGCGGTCCGAATAGTCCGAAAACTCTGTCAACGTATAACGGTATAACGTAACGCACTGAAAGTGTCAGATTTTTATGAAACTATGCACAATAAAATAAAACGACTTTCTTCAATGATATGAAAGCGTATCACAGGAAAATGCAGTCTCTTCTAACTGTCTTAACAATGTTTTGAAAACGTCAATAACTTTTGATATAATATAGAACTGTAATTATAACAAATAACAACGAAGCTATAATGCTTGAAAATCGTTAAAATTCAACAGATTTTAACGAATGAGTAACAGAAAGTCAGAAAAAATCAGTCATCACTGCACTTGAGCACTGATGAGTGTGAGTATAGAAGGTGAGCAGTACTGGTAAGCAGAGTATCTTCAACTACCTTCTAATGTATCCTGCTTGCTGATGTATGAAGGCAACACTGCGCAGTCATCGCCAACTGTGATTACTTTCAAATTCAACTAAAGTACGTTTATTTAAAAGCAGAGCTACTCACATAATGATGCACAAAGGCAAACTGCGTTATTTAACAATGTAAAAACGAAGAGCGTTAGTAGTGTCGACGAATCTTCTACTATGTTTGTCTCGAAATTCTTGGGGATCCTTCCTAAAAGTTTTTCTTCTTTTATTATGATTGTACCATTTTTGGGTTGCAGTTAGGACATTTACTTTATACCTGTTCAACTTTTACAAAACTTTATTTGTGCATGGTATTTTGCTTTCGCTCCTTCTGATGAATCAAACAGTGTTTGGGATGCAGATGCACACTGAACAGAACGTGTTCCTCACTTTAATCCTGTAATAACCTCTCTATGAGGTATGCATTATATCGGTACATTTTTCTTATTGTTATATTGTGCACATAACTTAAAAACTTATCTCGCAGCGCAGAGGTACGGCGACGATGGAATGGTAAATTTCATGTACGTATGTTCATATGAAAGGCAGAGTATCTGTGAACCCTCACATTTCATTGTAGTCGTTGATTTTCTGTCAGGGATTAGGGAGCCGACGAAGATGGTGATTGGTCCAAAGTGGTGGTGTGTTGTTCAGCTGAAGAACATTGAGAGACCTGCGACTGATTTTCGAGATGCGATGATGATGACGACGGTGATGAATAGATAGAATGTGGCTTTGCCAAATTATCCATTGTATTTAGTTGAAAGTGGTTTACTCTTAAACACTTTTGTATTAGTTATGATTATGAATGATCATGATGGCATGTATGTTTGTCTCTGTCTCCGTGTGGCGTGATCTCACAAAATTGCAGTGTTGATAACTGCAGAGTATGACGACGGTGACGCTGACTAGTTTTCCTTACCCAGAAAAGAACAATTACGTAGATGTTCATTTTTCATTGCTCGCATATTTTGCCCAGGTAGTAACTTGTTGGGATACTGTTTATTCTACGCGTTCTTGTTTATGCGTCGTTGTATCTTTTATAAACAACATAATGATATTTTGTCTGACTGCTGATTAAATTAAAGGGCAGAGCTTCAAACTGATAATGAATGTATATGTGTATAAAACGGCAGAGTCAGCACCCAAATGACATTCAGACTGAGGAATGACTCTGACATATTGAAGAATTCCTTCCTATTGATAGCAAAATATGTGTGAAGGAAGTCCGACTGTTGCCTTCCTCATTCTTCAAGAACTTTGGAATCGACTGCTGCTGCTGCGTAATAAATACGGATTTTGTCTCCTTATTGTTGTTGTTGTCAATGATATGGTTTAAGGTTCATGAATTTGTTTTCTCTTGGAAGACAGCGTCGTTACAGACAAAGAAATGTCTCGCTTACGGTAGGCTGATGCAATATCTGGGAAGAAAAACACTACCAAGACCAAGAAAATACCAGAAATTTCATGAAAAATGCAGCTCCAGTTGACCGATAGATCACCTTTTCTTATTCTTCTAAATCTCTGTATGAATTTTGCGGAAAACTAAGCTTTGTGTGAGGTTGTATTGTTATTTGTACTAGTTACAGATACACATTACACATTCAGGGTAAATAAAACACAGTTCTGGTTACGGTTTTATTAAGTATTGCATAATAAAAGAATTGAACAAACAAAAAAACAATTGTTGGCAGATTATGTAAATTCGTTGTGTAATTTTACTTTTACGATTGTTTTGCATGTTTTTGAGCATTTCGTTCCCTAGCATTGGAAGTAATGATAAAAGCAAAAACATGTGTATAAAATTCAAAATTACTGCATTAGTTGTAATATGTGCTAAGAAAGATGGGAAATATTGCGTAGAAATGATAAGTGCTTTTTATTAACCGGTCTGAGAGCAATCTTCCTTTGAAGCCCTGGGAATGATTTTCCAACGATTGTATGTAGTAAATCGGCGAGACAAATTAAGTAAACCACGATGCGGTTTAGCTAGTAAGCTAAAAGCTGTTTTTTGTCTTCCATGGGGAATTCCCACGATTGTTAAGATTTAAGATTAAGTAAGTTTATGCAAGCTATAAGTATATTTCTGACTGGATAATATCGTTTTGAAGATGGATGTGCTTCCTTTAATCCGGGTATTTTCATGTCAATTGTTCTGGTGTGGGACAGAATCTAGTGAAATGCTATTAATTAATGTAGATCCACAATAATTCTCATCTTTGTCAGCTGAAACATGAAGAACAACTTCGAAACATATGAATATAGCTTCCCAGAAATGACTTTTATGACGTCATCCTCTCACACAAGATACAAATTATGAAAAATCCGGAGTTCACATAAGAAAACTTCCATGAGAATTATCAGTTCAACTTGAGACAAAGAAACTTACCGCTCAGCCCTCTACTTACTACTGTTAATCATGTTGAATTCAGTTACATGCATGTGCATGAATATGATTATAACATACGGTACCATTAATTTTGGCATCACCCTTTTTTCTAATCTGAGCTGAAATGTCGAACCGGTCACTAACTCCCCTTTCAGAAAAACAACAGTTAAATATATTTCATACTAAACGTAATTTTAATGTTTAATAATATAATAATTTACTCTGTATTATTACCCAGCTATACTTAGGAACCACTTTACAAGTATTAAAAAACATAGAAATTAATTATCTCGTCGGTTATCATAAGATGGGCTTGTTTATCATTTTACTAAATTACTTTGTTGAATAAAGAAATCTTTGTCCATGAATGTTAGTGGTCAGGTTGTACCTAATCTGATGTATCTGTTTGCCCCTCGATTGCCTAAGATATTTCCTAAACTGATAAGTGGTGAAAGAAAGAAAGGTTAAATTAAAAATCGAAGATGAAACAACATGGGTGTGTTTATGAAGTTGAAGATAAGTAAACAGTAAATTGATTGTATAGTATTTTGCTTGGCGTCAGAGCTGGTCGAGTTGTTTTCATTGAACTTATCGAGTATTCCGAACGTCATAATATTCCATATCAGATGATAGATTGCAAAAATTGTGTCATCTTTCGACGCCCTCTGATAGATATTGTTTCGTTTTAAGAATCAGGCGAGTGGATTTACTATATGAGGGACTCGTCTTAAATCAAAATGAATATTCATATGTATAACTATGAAATATGTTTTTAGTCGAAATGCACAAGTAATTTAGAAGCATTTATTAACATTAACATTTATTAGCATTTATGTATAAGAAAACTTAAACTACTTGCGCAATAAACGCCAAAAAAACAATCGTGTCGCCTCATGCCAGTCATACCTCCATATCAAAAATTAGAACTGATTGAGAAATTGATAAACACAGTGCCTCTTTTTATTTTAACCTAAAATTATTTTAACCTTTAATTTAAGGATTGAAAGTGAGCTAAAACAGTAAACTTGTGAAACAAAAGCCATCATTCAATTTCATTGATGTTATTATACATATTCAGGTATTTCATCGTATCCCAATTAAGAAAAAATAACTGTTTGGGAGGGAAGGAAATTACATATCGGCTTAAAAATTAAATGTTGCAAACTGTTCTCTCAGGACCATTTTATAATAAAAAATTTGTCATCGAAAACATTATTTCCTAACCTAATTTAATTATTTTTGTAAACAGTCAGTTGCATTTTTGTTTACGATAGCTACGACTTTTAATTTAAAGCTTTTAAATTACGCTTTAGTACTGATGATTTTCATAGGTACGAAGATTTAGGTAAGTTTGTGTAATATTGAAAACATATTTACATTCTAATCTGCGACTTTCTCGTAAACAGAGTTCAATGGCTGCATGACTCCTATTGGTTCAGAGAGAGAAATCATTCGTTCATTAAAACTAAATGCTCGGAACAGAACGTATTTACAAATGTTATGCAAATTAAACAAATAAACAAATACTTTTCCGTTACTAAATGCTACTAAATAGTAGATAATTCAAATAAATTTGGTCCATATAAGTTGCAACGGAAAATCACTTAATTTCCAGTATTTCCCTCTTGTTTGTAGCTCTTACTAGTTTTACGTAAAACTTAACTGAAACTCGACAACTTTATTACGTTGCTTTATGCTACTTTTCGAACTGTCTTCATATGGACAGCGTATTTATATTCTTGTGTAACGTAAATGCACCCTGATAACGTAAAAGTATTTCGCAATTGCAATAATAATTATTGGATAATTGATAATTCATTTATTTTCATTTTCATTGCCATCGAACTGAACATTACTTTGTTAAATAAGGTCCATGAAATTGTAGTTTATGTGGGGGAGTGGGGAGAAACTTGATAGTTGTGATAATGTGATTGACACCTTGATTTTAAAACTGCATAAGTTGATAAATATTTCGTTTATTACGTGTGAATGTTTACCTTCCATATGCTGACACTACAAAAGTGAATGGGGTCAAGGTGTTTATTTAGATATACCCTGAGTTCTTTAATTGGTCTCCAGCGTTTATTCATCGTCGGATGATGTCTGACAAGGTCGTGTTCACCATTGGACCCCAAGTCAAGCGATTGTCAAGCCAAAATGACAAAATATTTAATTTGGCACAACTGATTTCAATTATTTTATAGCAGTACCTTTTTACCGATGATATAGATCAAAAGATGTAGATCGCTGAGAAAAATTACATTTTCATTGGTGGACTAACACAACCACTCCTTACTTTTCAGTGGAATGAATTCGATGTAATTAAGATAAAGGAAAGTACGTGGGTCTCGTAGTCTCGTGAGTGATGGAATTGGATGTCTACAGATACAGATATTGGGCAATTCGTACTCGAAATAAATTCCCTATCGCATTTTGACTTCTCGTCCAGCGTCCACCACCTATAGCCAATTCAAGTGTTTTGCATTTGTGATCATCTGTCAGGCCAGTGGCTTGAATCATATCTTCAATGCCAAAAATTGCTGTCATTCTACACATAAATCATCACTTTCTGCGCATTTAACCATATAAATGAAGTTGTTTGTTTAACGTCTGTCTCGGTCACTGATTATTGGACGAGATTGCTGAAGAGAAAATTTATCGAAAATTGAATATTATCAGTGCTGTTTGTTGCACAATCTGATATTTAGGCATTTAAAGAAACAAATGATAACTCATCCTAAGCGTAGTGAAAATTATTTACGAGTCTGTCATAGAAAGCTAAATATTAAGCTTTCATTGATAATTAATTAATTATACCATGACTCACGCGGTTAATTATTACAATACTTGATATTTTTATAACCACTATAAACGACGAATGATTTATATTAATTTTCTTGGTTGACTTTCTTCCTCAATGGAATCCCAAAAACAACGATTCTCGTTCATCCAAATATAGTCTTAAATATATTGGATGGCAAACAAAAAACAGACTAACAATGAAATTATAAATCATGTGGTTCAATTGGTTCATTCAATACAAATACAATACTATTTAATAAATTATCTTAATCCTACTTTGCACTTAGACAAAAACTTTGTGTGGATTGTGGAATGCCGACTGACTGACAGAAATCCTTTGTTCGACTCCACTCGTCATGTCTCACATTCCCAAAGATCGTAGGCGCGCAAATATGTAAAAGTGCACTGCTCTGGTTTAGCTTTAGCCACCTTGTCATTTGTCAATGCAATGATCCACTAGTCCGTCGTCAGCGTGGCACTGCCACCGTGTCTTCTGTCTTTTCTTAATTACTAAAAACAGTTACTAATAAATGATTATTCCTTCCATTATTAAGACTTCACTTCTGTCAAATCAACTAGTCCATATTTGAAATCTGCCTGTGCCTGATTGACAAGACATTGTCATCCGAAAATTAGTGAAGAAAACGGAAAGTCAAAAGTATTCGGTCAAAAATAAAAAATGCCTGCTAATATTGAAATTAAGGCTAGGGTTCAGAATTTGTACGACTTGAAGAGAATAGCCGCTGATATGACAATGACAAACGATTTCCTGTTTTTGAAACAAACCGACATTTTTTATCAAACAATCACTGGTTGTCGGCTCAAATTGAGGATTGAAGAAGGTGAGCGAACTGTTTTATGAAACCTACTTTTCTTTTTCTTGCTCGCGTCAATGTCCCTCCCTTTTAGTAAGTTTACTTCCAATCCAAATGAAGGTATCATTAACAAAGTTTGGTTTGACTAATTTTCTAGATCTCAAGACATCGGATACTGTAACATCTCAGTTAATAGCCTACCAACGGAGTGATACAATCGGACCTAAATATAGCTACTATGAGATAACGGAGGTGACAGAGCCGACCACTATGGAGAGTGTTTTGAAGTTTTCAAACCTAGAAGTGGGCCGCGTTGAAAAATATCGTGATGTTTATATCGTCACTCGGAATGGCTTAACTGCTCGAGTTCACCTGGACTGTGTTACGGATTTGGGAGACTTTCTCGAATTTGAGGTAAAATTACAATTACTTTTCAATCATCGCTCCAGCAACAATGCTGAAAATTATCTAATGTAGATCCAATGATCGAATGATGATGGACCTTAAACTGAGTTATGGGTTTTTTATTTATTATAGATAATTCTCAACAATGATTCTCAAGTTGATGAAGCCAAAGTCTTCGCCAACCAATTATCGCTAGAATTCGGCATTGAAGAAAGGGACCACATCGCAGTGGCCTACATCGACATGGTGGAAGAACGACAGAATATCCCTGTATTGGGTGACGCTGAGGAAGAAGAGGAACCTACTAGCACTAACCGTGCCACAATCACAACCGTCTAATACCGGTTCAGTATTTACAGTATGGTAAATGGTTGACTGATTTCAAAGATCTTTTAATTGTATTTTTGATATACCATTGAAAAATATCTGTAAATTGAAAAGAAAACTTGTACAAATTTGTACGGTGATTGTGTGATTGTTATATTTAATGCATAGAGAAAAATTAAGAATTATTATACAAGAGGTACTGTGCTAAATAAGTTCTACAAACACAGGAGAGCATTAAAATGTGCATAGTTAAGTTTATTTTCCAACTGAATTTGCACCAAACCAAATTTCATACATCTAACTTTTAACCTCATGTATGTACGATGAATAATTTTTAATATTAATAAATTTGATTCATATAATTAATTACGCTAACCACAATTTGCATGAATGATTGTATCTAATCGACAATTATGTTGACACCATTTGTGTGTGAACAATTATTCGTGTATTACATAGATTGCAATTTTTTAAACAATTAGCTTCGAATGTGTTTCAAAAAATTTCGGATTATTATTTCTAAACGCTTTACTTTCGCATGTGTAGCGTAGCACATTTTTAAGAACCTTTGCTTCATTAGAAATGGACAAGAGATTCAAATTTTATCTCACCGACTGCTCATTATTTGATGCGATTTTATATATGTATTTGAGAAATTTATATATTATTATTTAACGTTATAGCGATAAGTTATTTGAATTCCAGTTTATTATGGATTCAGATTCAATACGGAAAAACCATTACTAAAACTAGAAAAAGCACACCGCCAGGTGTTTTAAAATATGAACCATTGAAAGGATAAAATTAAAAGCTGTACAAAAACTGACTTGCAGAAATTGACTGTCTCTATCTACATATCTATTAATTTTCGTAATAGCACTAACAAAACCACAATAATAACATTGACTAAATTAAACAAAAATTACCTCAACACATAGTATTTACAATGCATGGAAAGAAAATGGACTCTAAAAGTGACAAAATATGGTTGCTAAAAAAACTTCAAAATAAAACGAATACTGTGTACTATTCCGCAGGTTATACATAAGCAATATATCTTTACTGGAGAATTCTTCACCGCTCTGGGTGCATTGTACACGCGTTCCAAAATTGTGAAAGTTTTCCCTATCAATTAATCGTACCACGAGTATCTGCTTAATTACTGAGATACCATTTGTAATTGATAACCATTTTTACGTACATTCCCTTCATATTTTTTAAGTTCTTTTGACGCCTGCTGACATCGACAAATTTATCTTTCATGTTCGCCTTTATTTACAAATCTAATATTAATTTACTTACAAGGGGGGTCGATTTGGATTGGAAATTGGCATTTTATACCAGGGCAGTTTGAATGAAAGTTGTATGATACATGGTAAAATCGCATCATCATTACCAACTTAAATATGCGGGTTACGACGTGGTCCATTAATTAATATTTGCTGTTTTCTTTCAAGGCTTTTGGGTGTTAAGTGCACGATGTAGCTTTGCATTTTCTTCCCGAATCTCCGTTATCTGTCGAGTTAGTTGCGACACTTGAATCTCTAAAGCTGCTATTCTTCTATCCTTTACCTCCACAAGCTTAGTCAGCCGATCATTGTCGGACTTCCAGGGCTACACAAGTGCAAAAATGTGCATAATATTAGAAATCTTGTCACTTGTTGCTTAACAAAAGCAAGAATTTTCTTGCTATTTTCACAACCAACCTGATCAGATTCTTCTTTAAATCCCTTCACATCACCACTGTTGTTAGCTTCGTCGTCAGCATCGAGATCAGACTCACTTTAAAGTAAATTGAAATACACAGTTGTTTTTCAATCATTTTCATTCAGAACTCTAACAAGATAAATTGTTTGCAACTCATGTATAATACCTTTTTCCCTTTGAAACCACAGGTGGCTTCTCTTCAGTTTCACAGTTCAAATTTGAAACCTTGGAAATCGATGGAGGCAGAGAGTTTTCATTGTTCTCGTCTTCTCCTGTGCTTCCTCCAGTAGACTGCCATAAAATGGACAAAACTGTTTCGTTAGCATGAGAACACAAATAATAAAAAATATTATTACTAAATGCTTGTAATTGTGTCATTAAACACCTCTGTCGACGGCAAGTGCATCACTCCCGTGCTTCGTCTTTTCTCTCGCAGCTTTCTTCTGTCCCTTGCGCCCTTATTGCTTTTTCCGGCGTGTGCACCTCTGCTATAAATTCAATTGCAATACAAAATTGTAAAATTACAACCGTTTACACTATGAAAAACAAAAGGTTACAAAACAAACAGTCAAAATTACTACTAACCTAGGAATAGATCTTTTGTCTTTGTTGACACCTCGACATATCGGCTTGGGGCTCGCGTCATTTTGTTCTACGAGAACCACAGATGTCTGCTCTAATTTCGGAATGTGCGAATCGTCCACATCTTTCTCACAATCTTCTCCTTTCAATAAATAATCAATCATAATTAATCAACAATCCTAATTTGTTATGCCGAATCATCTTCAAACTCATATTGAAATGTCTCTAAAAATATGGAAATATTTAGACGCTGCACTTGCCTCTCATAGGATACGTGCTGTTTACCGACCGATTTGCTCTGGCAGACCTGACTTTTGCACGTCGACTTGCAATTGCAAATTCATGCTCCACGTCATGATCCTCCTGTGACACTGATGAAGAAGCCATTCTGTAAGTTAAATTACACAGATTTTGTTAAATTGTATTTAATGATACAGTTTTTTATGCTTCACTACTTATATGTACATATATAAAATGACACGATGTCAAAACAATGACACTATGAAAATCTGAAGCAACAAGCAAATTGAACAAATAAAATAAATATGGATGGACGCAGATGGGCTGGGTGGTATTGTAAAGTCAACATTATTAATCTATTTAATTTAGATTTAAGAGCCCACTACTTCGAGTTTCTAAACGTTAATTAGAATTACTAATAAATTATAATTGTTTAAAGTATCTTTATTTAAAATACAATAAATTGTTAAATATGGTTGGATAAAAATAGTATAAGATTCAATAGTTAATTATTTACCTTCAAGAAAATGTTTCACAGCCGGAAAAAAAGTGTTTAAATAAAGAGTAAAAAACTTTCAGCCAGAACAGGACACACTGACACTGACTGACACTGCGTCAATATTGACAATCTCAGCTCGTCCCTTTGGAAATATGAAGGTCGTTACGTAATTTGGAAGGAATCGATCCAATCAGGACATTTTATCTTCTTGTTTCTTCTCGGGCGTGCAGTTAAATTTAAGTGTCGCGTTCCTTTGGTTTATTTTAGCGTGTATACACACAGTCAAAATCAAAATAAACTGCCTGTACTTCCTGACTCTGACAATTCTGAGTGCTGGTGGTTGGTGGCACTGCTACATTATTTAATATGTATTAATTTTGTGTGTGTGTGTGGTACAAAGCACTATTTATCTAAATAAATACTGCAATGATTACGAACAAACGATTACACTTCTTCAATATTAAATTAGATCTTATGTTAGGTTATAATATTAATAATGCCAGAACAAATATCATTGCTGCAATTGTTCGAGACAGACAGAATAGAAGAATCTACCTACAACAGAGTAGTGTGTGCTTGTTTGTATACCACGATAATAATAATAATAATAATAATAATAATAAAAATAAAAGAATGCTGCATATACTGCATAGTAACACTTTTAGTGTTACACTATGTTCTTATGTACATTATGTATACCCAATTTGTTTTTTTTTGCCTTGTTACTTACATAGTTGAGTCTTACAGTTACATTTAGTCCTCCTCCTAGTCATCGTCATGTTCTCTCGCTTGAAACGTGATGTGATGTGAATCTCTCCTCCACTTTATTACTGCAACTTTATAAGAAGAAGTAAAAATACAAAGTAAAATGTGCCCCTGCCCTGGCAATGTGGATGTGGAATGTGGACTACTGTGCTTCTGTTACTTTAAAATCTACCTACTCCTTTTCCCCTGCCCTCCATGCATGCGAAACCCTTTTTCTCTCGTCTTATGATGATATTCTTTTTATTTCCAATCTGACAGAGCCAGGCAACTCGCTCAGGCTCAGGTCAGCTCGTTATGTTAAAATAGCAAAAAAGGAAACAAGAAGCAAATCGGTAATTCAGCATGTATCTCTGCGTTATCTAGTTTCTAAACGATTGCTATCGTGTCGGGTTTTCTTGCGAATTACAATTTTCATTGCTCCTGCTTTTATTTCGCTCTGCAAAACAATGAGTTGGACAGAGACGTGCCAAAGTTGCCACTTTTGCCAGTATTATTATTCATGTTTGCTCATTCGTATGCCTCCAGAGAATTGTAGTGTGTGACTGAGATGTATTTTTACATACCTACATCTCGCATTCACACATAAAAAGTCTCAAGAGCAGGGTTTTGGATGAAAGAAAACCACTCTGCATTCCACGACTTGATTGTTGTAAACTAGAAGTACTTTAATTGGAACAAAGGTATTAATAAAGCAACTCTCTTGCTCTTGTCCTATTATTCGGATTCGATTGGCATTGTTGCTCTCGTCTTATTCCCGGTTTATAATCATTCATAATAATCATATGCACCTGAAATCTCACACAAGGCCTCACGTCATTCTCTAAACAATATTTTGCAGAGTTGTTGATTTGAGTGGTTTCTTTCGTGTTTATCATGAGTTTGATCTATGATTTTTGATAAGATTGTGAATTACGATATTTTATGCTTCGTGAGTATGATATGATGGATGTCAAATGAACACTCATCTTCCTTATGTGAAAGCGTTGTCTGACTGCAAAATCTCTTCTTAGATATTTCAGGACGAAACGAGTTGTTCGAGTTGTAAAAATAATAGAAATGTGTAACAGTTTCATAATTTTACTCTATTTTTACTTTTTTAAGCATTCACTGCATAAGCAGATAGGCGATCTTATCCTAAATTGTTCGTTGTCTATACGAAATAACAAGGTAGTAAAATATGAACATGAACAAGGTAACATACCTTAAATACCTCATATCTTCATTCATTCCGAAAGCTAAGCTACTTAAACGAAACTAAACACACCACTTTATCCCGTAATAAAGTCCTTGATTTCAGAATTGCACTTAAATTCACTGCTGCACCTTCTGCACTGCTACAGTTTTTTAAATTATGCAATACAATGTGTTGTATTGTGTAATACGTGAGTCCTTCATGGCTATGGCATTCTTCCTATTCTTTCCATCACATCGCACTTCGTGTCGCCGTCGTACTCACAGAATTTAATGTCTAAAATAGCTACACAGTGAGGTGCAGATGCAGATGATAGGAGAGTCACGCTTTCTTTACTCATTTTGCATTTCTAGATGTTTGAACTTGGAGTTTGTGGTGGTGTTGCTTTGAAATGACAATTCTAAGACTGGCTTTTATGTTTGTCGAGTACTCCTTCCGGTTTGAAAAGAGAAAACTATGAAACTGCGTGATAGCCGTCTCATCATGTTAAGATGACATGATAATGAAATGGTGAAGATGGTGAAAGGAGTACTAAATGAGTGAACTAATGCAATGTTGCACATCACCCCACTATTTTTACTTTACATCTCCTCGGAATTTTTCTTATTGCAATAACGTGCTAGTGAAGTGAGTTCAATTCATACTACTGGAAAGCAACTGCTTTGTTTATAATTACAGAGAAGAAAGTAGTCAATGATGAAACGGTTTGATTTATTTCTTTCGTCGCTGACTTCAGTTTTGTAGGTCTTGAATTTATTAAAATTTAACTTAAGTCCGGGCCAAGCTCACACACAGATACATACAATAATACATAACCAGACACGAACAATGCTTTAAATTGTACAAATATGTTCAGATAAAAACAGAAGGACACGACAATTGACAGTAATCACAATTTATATTTAATATACCTAATGCTAATTACTAATTTTTCAAATATTTTAATAATTTTGTTTTATGACAAAACTTGATCTGAATTACTATTTTTCAATGCACAATTGAGTTTTATTTAATAAATTCTAACATCTTTAATTTTAGATTAATAACTTTCATATTATACAGAGAGGGGGACGGTTGTGACGCAGTCCTAGTCCGCTAATCTAATTATACAGTCGTCGGACACGTCAGTAGAATATTCTATTTGTTTAAGTTGAAATGGATGGAAACTTTACAAACTGTGTATGAGTATAAATATAAATTATCAAATACTGTGAAGGAGGCGGAACCATCGTACATCTGGTGTAACTCACTCGAGTTGGTCTAAATGGCCTTTCCATAATAACCTTAAGAATTCTAATTTAAATTGCAATTAAGTAGTGTAGTTATAATTTAAAGAGATAAAATGTAGCGAATAATGACAACAAGAAGGCTTTAGGTGATAGAAAACATCGTTGTAAAAACAAGTTTATATCAATATCAACCACAATTCAAGACAGAATATAGAACACAGAAACTGCTCCTTTCTCTACGATGCCATGTACAAATATCTAGAAAATACGCATAAATCTAATGACGACTTGCAGTTTACTAAAAGTAAGTTCGCGTCCTGCGACGTAGTCTGGGAATTGCATTAGAATATGGGTTCTGCTTAAATAATTTTGAATAAATCCCATGCGAGGTTGAGTATCTGCATCCAGGTGGTAAGTAGTACGCATAATGTATTGTCCACCGTCCAGTTTTCAAATTAGGACATATTACCATGTGCAAACTCGAGGATGATGATCCGCTTTGGTAAGCGTAATCTGCCATTTCATAGTCTTCAGTCCCTTCAAGAAAATTTCAGTTTTCAACATCCATTTGTAATTGAACGTTATTTTATAGATTAGACGGATTACCATGCACTGTGATTGTGAATGAACAACGAGCTTTATTTCCCTCAGCGTCTCCTGCAACATAGCTGACATGATGGTTACCCCGTGAAAGTGCATGTCCGGGTGAGTGACTTTGTTGCACATATTGGAGTTTAACATTGTCACTAAATTTAGGTTCCGACCACCAAACCTCTCTTGACCCTTCACCAGGAGCAAGTCTTATCTCAAATGATGTTGGGCATCCATGTACTCGAGGGGCTTCACGATCTATGTATTTGGCAGAAACAATAGCCGTGCGAATTAATACAAAATTACGTATAGGTACACATTCCAATAAAGCATTATTTTCATTTGATCATCAATTCTGTCGCTTTTCTCATTGTTTGATGTGGAGCGACTTCACTCGGTAATAATTTTTACTTGCATCTCCACATACCTACGACATGGATTTTAAAATGACAGGTTGCTGTGTCATTGGACAAGGGACTTCTGGCAATGAAAGAAATTTGTGTAATTCCAGGTGGAGCTTCCCATTCCAAATTCTTTGCCCATGGCGGAATAGCTTCAACATATCTAGAAGTAGCACATCACAAAAATCGTCGTCAATATTGTTTACTGACAAATGTATATTTTGTATGTACCAATATAACACATTTAAGATTAAAACGCATTAGAAGGGAACAGCAAAACCATTCTTATAATATCTCAATCAAAAATCAACAATGATTCTGATCTTTTGGAAGATTAATCCAAGAAATGTATACGTTCCTGTTCTGTAAATATGAAGGTAGCAAATCGGCAATCGATAAGAATCGTGTATAAAATAAAATAACTTTCGAATACGAATGCATGAAAGTCGATCTTCCAAACTTTCAAATTCCCCATTCACCTTGTTACTTGGTAAAAAATACAGATTAAAAAGTGGAACTGAATGGTTCACGAGTTCAACTGAACCTGGCTACAACAAATGCGCTCGTCTTTGTAAAGCTTACCTGTACCAATCCATATTTGCCTGTGGTTGAGGAATTTTAACATAGGCAGATGACTGTCCAGACTTAAGGTCAACCTAGTAAGCATCATAGCATTTAGCATCATCATTAAAATATGTGTAAAATGAATGCCGTATTGGTATCTTAACCTCTGTAATACTCAAACTTACATCAACGTCAGACGGGCAGTGAATATATGGACGAGGCGTGGGTGGCAACTTGATGCAAAGAGGATTATCCTCAGGGAACCACTGGAAACCTTTAGAACAAGTTCTGATCCTTCCGTTTTTGGGGTAAAATCCGGCAGAGCACAAAACGAGACATTGAGAATTGATTGGCACGTTATCAGACAAGCAGGTATCAGGAAAGAGTGTGCCATGCTCGGGCGCAGGCAATCGCGGACAACTGGTTGAAATGCATGTGGACCTGAAGGCTGATTCATATCCTTTCCACTCTCCATCCTCGGTGCACGTAATTGAGTGATGACTATAGGAAAGTAAGGAATTGTCTTCTGGACCACCGTAAATACTATTCAGAAAGCGATTATGTTGGTCATGCGATGATATCAAGGAAAATCCCGGCAAGCATCTCAGTTTACATTTCGTTCCCACAATCGGTTTATCACCGTTCACAAATGCTACCAAACTAGGATATTCGCATTCCCATCCGACTGTATTCTCCTGGATGGGTGGCGGCTCACAAAAGGTCACTGCAAAAGGTCATATAATCAGTCAAAGACTTGTTAAGCTATACCCAACTAGAATCTAGTTACTATAGATGTATTTTACTCATTGTTACCTTGACAAGTTTTTTCATCGTCCATAATCTTGTAACCATCCTTGCAAGAGCAGTAGAAAGAGCCAGGCAGATTGACACATTCTTGGTCACAGCCCCCATTTTCCAATCCACATTCATTCTGATCAGAGCACGATGTCTCATTTAAGAGCTCATAACCAGGTCTGCATGAACAGAAACGAAAGTTTCCGGATGGCACACAAATATGATCGCATCCACCGTTATCTACAGTGCAATCTTCGTGCTCTACACAAATCTGAGAATTATCTGTGGCTGGTGCGGAGCCAGGTGGACAGTCTAAATTGAAACTAGGTAGTTCCAAATTTTCAGGTGGTGCAACGACTTCTGCTTCGGTCGTCGTAAGTGAAGAAATTGTCGTAGTTGTTAAAGGAGGTAAAGTAGAGGTAGTTGTAGTCGTTGATGCGATGGTTGTATCGTCAACGAATGGAGCTTCGGTCGTCTCTAAAGTTGGCGGCGGAGCATCTGTCAGCTCCCCAATGCACGTTTTGTAGTCATCAGTTGACAATGTTAGGCCTTTGGGACAAGCACAAAACGCATTCCCGAACGTGTTCAGGCACATATGGCTGCATCCAAAATTGTTCTTCTCTTCACATTCGTTGATATCCTCACAAGAATGCTAGTTATAAAATTACCAATTTATGATTTATGACTTAGAATTTTGCATCATTTATTATCATGGTCAGATTATGGGGTTCGTCGGTTCGTCAGGAAGCTGTGTATTCTTACCTTGTCAGCGGACAGCCTCGTTCCCTGTATTCTCGCACAACTACAGAGATAGCTTCCAGGAGTATTTTCGCATGTGTCTTGACATGGTCCATGACCATTCCTAAGTAGGCATTCATTTCGGTCAATGCAATTTTTTCCATCTGGTCCAACTTGATACCCACTAGGGCACTAAATTTGAAAATAAAATATAAAATTGAGACTCGAATAATTTTAATCAAATAACTCAGTAAAAATTGCTTTTGCACGCAGATTATTCGCAAAGTCGTTTCTGTTCCCACAAATACCGCACCAACCAATGCCATTATTATACAAACTGAACTTACATGACACTGAAATGAGCCAGGTTTATTGAAACAAATTCCAGAGCAACCTCCATTATCAATGGAACATTCATCAGTATCTGCACAAGTTCCATTTGCCAACATTTGATACCCTGCATAACAGGAGCATGTCACGTGTGAACCCCCATGTGCTTCAGCCGTACAAATTTGCTCACATTTGCTGCATTCTGACTCATCCAAAGAACCTTTAAAAATATTTACGAGAAATATCGACCAATCATGATAGAATATTTAAGAAGCACATAATTACACATGTAAGCTTAACTTATATCTGTATTTAAACCTGCTTAACGCTTCTTACACTTTGTTGACAAACAACTATTTAAATATATATTTCATCAACATTAGTTGGACCGTAAGCTAGAAAGGAGGAAGTGAAAGAGTTCTAAAATCTACTTCTTGTTCTCGTCCTATGAATTTTAAAAGTCCTAACATACGCCGATACACATCTACATAGATAATCTTAAAAGTGCCGAGATAAATGAAAAAGGGAAAAGTGTACCATCATAATTCAGTTATTTTCTCGCCACAGAAGTGAAGATAATTTTAGAATCGATTTTTCTTACTGCGTATCCCAATGCCCAGATGTCGGCTTCGTTTTCAACCATGTAATTTTCACCTGATTAATCATAAAGCATCTAACACTAGACCTACTCTTAAATTTTCAACTGCCTCGCGAGTCGCGACGATTCATGCGTGCGTTGTGCTGTGCGCGTACCCCACTATTCAAACGTGGATTTAATCAAATTTAGACTTCCATTATATAAATGGGATTCGTCCAGGTATTCTACTAAAGTGCTAACTGTTAAATTAAGCTTCTCTGACCGTTTATCTCAACCAATTCATCCAATTTAATCTACAATCGATTTCATTTTTGTTGTGGCTGATAGAATCTTGAAGATCAAGACACAATATGGATTGCGCTACAAAACCTTCATATTGAGGCTTTTTCTATATTTTATGATTAAAAGTGGTAATTTTAATTTTTTTTTTGAATACCAAATATAATTCTGATATTTTTGTGGTTCCATTAAGGTTCATCTAACGGTTGTAGGACGTACGTCCGATGTAGTTGAGGATAGTTTAATTTAGTCTCGACGCAAACCCAAACAAGCTTCCCTTTGAATGTTGTACTTGAATATGAATTTTATAAATTATTACCTTTAGGAAGACAAACGGGAGTTGGGCCAACCCATTTATTTCTTGAGCAAAACATTCGGTCTGATGATTCCTGTGGGAATTCGAAGCCCTCAAGACAGTCATACAAAGCCATTGCATAATGATTCCGTGGTCGTGATCTGTTTCTCCGTCTGCATGGAAAAGTGCAAGAGTACAAATCTGTAAATATGTCACCTCACACAGCAAACATCAAAACCAACTCATAATAATTCCCATTCCAAACTCAATTCATTCATGCACTGATGCAGTTTTTTGAGGACCTGTGGAAAAGGCAGACAAACGGCTTCATAAATAATTTTTAAGACCTGCTTGTTTTCGTTACCGGGAAGCAAAAACGGAAATTACCCATATCTAACGATATAATATTTATGATTTATGGCGGCATTCGTATGAATTTTTTTACCGGAAGTAGGCGCCAAGGAATGCATGCAAAATCTTTGAACTTCACGCATTTTTTATTTTCTATAAATACTTCGAATCGTGTATCAATAATTATTGCAACAAACGGAATTTTACATGTCATAAATTTCTTAACTCATTGTTGAATCTTTCAAGAACAGTTTATATTTTGAAAAAGCTTAGCATTTTCTGCATCTCATATATTTTGCTGCAATCCGGGATTTAAAAATAGACCAAATGAATGATATAATGAAACGATAATGCTACCTTCCTCGGCAAAGCGATTCTCCAAGTATCAGCTAGATATTTTATTGCCTTCCCAGAAAGAGAAAATATATTTTTTGTGACTCTAAATCACGCAAGGATATTGCAGGCTGCTTTCGTCTACTTTTGAAAAGACGAATCTGTTATAATGTGTGTTTCAATAAGCTGCATTGAGTTTAGTGTTGAAGTATTTTAGAACGTTCCAATTTTGACAGAGATGACGAAAATAAAAGTTGCCAATTTTACCTAGATACACTCTTAATCAAAGCTGGTCATTCGCATAAATACAGAGAAGCAGCAGTAATTTTTAAATTTGCATGTCAAAGCGAGTAAAATGCGTAGTCTCTACAATTGCACGTGAAAAACTTTTCGATATTACATAATATTATGAAGAGGACTGATTGCCTAGATGGGACAACAAGCTACACGGATTAAATTTAATTCAGGGGTGGGACCACTCCTAGAAAAAGCACCATCTTCGTTCGTATTGAAGCATCAGACTATGACAACACAATCGATGTTAGAAAGGACGCTGCTCCACATTTCCCATTTCTTTACATGATGATACACATTAATCTTTCGATTTGTCCTATAATAAGACTTTAAATATGTAAATTACGATAGTTCAGATCAACCGTTTATCTTGTCTACGTTTACACGTCATTGAAAGTTTAATCAATTCGGTACAGATTTTACGAAACATACTGGGAGATGCGTGCCCTTCCCCGACACTATTACAAGAGTGTAGGTACATTGCCGCACGTACCTTGAGTACTTTATGATACGAGCATGTGACACAGGCGGAGCTGCCAAACCTCGGCCCTCTCGTTTCAGACATGTCGTATCGAATTTTGAAAAGTCCAGTCGAAAATTTCGTAAGAATTTGAGGAGTCGTTTCTTCTTGTGGTCTCTAGCATCTCCGTGGTGAGTCTCATACGCATAACCGTTTGCAGCATCAATGTTATTGTTATTATTACTGTTGTTGTTGGTAAAACTGCTGCTCCCATGTCGACCACCATGGGAGCTGTGAGCAGGAATAAATCCACTTAAGTACAGGTTCCCTCTATGGTGATGACCTGTGGGTCGGTTTGTTGTAACTGCTGTGCTGGGGAACACTGGGATTTCGTTCTCTGTTGTTCCGCTGTCATCTCCACCCACTGAAAATAAAACGCACTCATTTTTATTTCATGTTCTACAATTGACATATTCTGTTTCATTTTTGTAAAACATCGAAAGCGTCATTTTGTTGAATATCATTAACCACCTAGTTCTTGTTGAAACAGAAATCTGTTGTATTTCAATATAGTATGTGATCGGATTTATTAAATTGCAGAATGTTTTAACAATCGAGTTATCATCTTCCCAGAAATCTAATTTATGGTAGTTGGGCGCTATTAATTATTTCGGCAGCAAGAGTTGTCCACTCAGTAGATAATTATATTGATAATTAAAACATATTGATACTATGAAACAAGTGCCATATACATTCTTCATCTGGAGTGGCTCCCACTTGAAACTCATTTGTTCTATCAAGATAGCAAGAATGTGGGATCCATGATTATGAGTAGGCAGGTAGGGGTAAAAACGTCTGTAAAAACAACGGTGACTAAAAATCCAAGAGTAGGAAGCACCGCACTGATTGATAAACATCTTTTTTGTTTGCTTTTGCTTAAGAAGACATGTTTTTATAAATGTATTTTTCCTAACAGAGAATAACTCTTTCCTTCCTAAATACACGAGAATCTACTTGTTCAGAAACGTGTGTCTCAGACACACACACTCTCTAACATTCATTTGGATTAGCAGCAATAATTTTACAGCGTATTGAAAGGACAGAGTTGAACAATCTAGAAGGAAGAGAAAGAATGAACTGTGCACGTTTTGCCACACCCGACTTATTAAGGATGTTGGAGACACATTGAAAAATTGAGACATATAATGTGTGAATATATGGGTAATTGTTTCACCACGTCGCAACATTTTTATTTGTCTCCTGGACACAACGTTTAAGGTGTAGAAAAAGAAAAGGAGAGCAGCAGAAATCTGGCGTAGTGTAAATAAAATCGAGTGCTTCACTATGCACATGGACAAAGGTGTAATTACATAAACAATACAATCTCCATTCACAATCGTAAGATTTGGCCAAGATAAAATTTAATGGACTAGGTTTTCATGAATCAGAGTTTCTGCAAGTGCTAACTCCAACATTGTGAGTGACAAAGAGTCAACACCTACACGGTATTATACTGTCAAATCCAATCTGGAAAATCACGATGGAATTGTATCGTTGCCATAATATTCAGTGTTATATTAATTAATTCAACTGTCTCTGTCGACTTATGTCGACTTTTTAATGCTACTCTGAAAGGATGCTGTATAAATATCTGTTCAAAAAGACGTAATCATTAACACATTTCGTGTGTTTCGATAATAAGAGGTGAAAGACGTTATCTAAAATCTTTTTGCTACTACATAGATTTTATTATTTTATTTTATTCTACGTAATTTTTTATGAAAGGCATTGTAAGCTGCACAGTCAAGTAAGTAACATTCAGATTTCTGCTTGCGCATACTTTCTGTCTTTTACATAAAGTTTAGAAGAAAGTTGACTTTTCATTTTGTTTACGTAAATCTTGAGTTGTGTTATTGTTCAAACTTGAACCAACAAAACTTTCCGTACCGAATTCTTCATTTACAAAAAAAAATCAACGAAATTAAAGCAATCTGTTGTAGGCTATTCCACTTTAATCTTACCGAAAAAATGGCTTTTCACAATACTTTGTTCTTTGTATAAAATGCTCAACGACCTATCGTTTCTTAGGTACTGAAAAAGCTTTCAAATTTTTTATCAGTGCTACAAGAAAGGTGCAGTGCCCATAAATAAATTCCACAATCCCAAATAAATCGATGGAGAAACTAATGAGTACCTAAATTCAGTGTCGGTGCACACAAAACTCATCCTCTCACCGTCTCTTTTCAAAGGTGTTTGTTTTGTATGTAAAGAAAGGCGTCTGCTTTTAACCAGTAGGTCGAAAGGTGCTCCATTCTATTAAATTGTGTACTTCAAACTTTTCCAGCAGGAATCATTGTCGTATTTTACTGGGTTTGAAGATCAACTTTTTATTCTACCTCGGTCACGGTTTCGTGAATCCTCATAGTAATTTTAAACCCATTTATATTTATTTATTTATGCAAAACTTCTTACATAAAATGAAAATACCGTTTATTTGTGCATGAACCCAAAATACAAAACTTATAATAAACTAACCCACTGTCAAATACATACTTTGGAATATTTTATCAGGAGCATCATTACTCTTTTGACATCTATCCGGCTGAACTGTCATGTTAATTTTATATACTGCACAACACTCACTCATTGATACGTGGAATAAAAAGGTTTCAAGAATCCCTTGTTCACGTATTAGCAGAGGAAGGTCAGGTTAGATGGTAGTCTCATTACATGAGAATGGTAAGGATTGAGAGGCTGTAACTTCTAACCCTACCTTTATGCAGGCAAGGGAGACGTGGTCCTAGGTCAGGAACGAACTTTCAGTCTACATTTCGAGTAAAGGATGAACGCTTCCTGCTGAGTTTTTCATCATCTTCATTGTCATATGTAAACAGATGCAATAATAATAATCGTGATGATCGTAGAATGGAAAAGGTAATATGGCGATTTATGGGCATAATTTCAACTGTAGAATTTCTCCGTGGAGTCCATTTAGTGTATTATTTTGAGTCCGGCTACATCACAATTAATGGACTCTTTACAGATTAAATGACTCTTGACTAAAAATAAGAAGTACTTTGAGTACAATAGAATACAATGAATGCTCACCAAATGCACATAATGTATCCACAATTGATTTTCCTTAATGATTCTGGTAGAGACTTTTTACTATCTTTTTCCACAAAATATTACGACATGTAGTTTGTCTACCACACAATAGAACAGAATACATCACAGTCATTATTTGTGAATAATGTGGCATTGAGTGCCAAAATTAAAGTACCTACATTTGATGCTTAAAGGGGTTTCCTAATATATCTAAAGTGGAAATATGTACAACGCACAGGTAATAAAACCGTGCAATGTATGAACATTTGGTAAGGTGCGTTTGGTTGGATATATAAACTTTGTTTACTCAGCAACATTTATAGAAGCAAAGAAATTCTGTCCACACTTAGAATACTTACATATTTTACAACTATCTGGGGTAATTTGTTTGTACTATTTTTGTTTAGAAAAAAGTTGCGTGCGCAGCAAAGTTTCGTTTTTGATTTGTCACACTAGTAAAATATGACGTTTGATTGATTGGAGCAGATGGAAGTGTTCGTCTCTCCTATTCTGTTCAACCGTTCGTTAAAAACGAATTCGCATTTTTTTTAAAATAAAAAATGTTTACGGCATTAAAAGCAAACGTCCCATTTCTGGCTCGGGTTGCAATTCGGAAACGACACCGCTTGATGCTTGTAAACATGCATTCAATAAAGATAGTTTGCCCTTGACTCGAACAAGACAGTGTCACGGCATTTATCAGAATTGCTAGTTCAGCTAGAATTGCTGCAGAACAGCACATTCAATGTTAATCCACATCTGTGAAAGTGCTTTTAAAAAGGGCATACTTCATTTTTGACTTCATTATTTTGCCCGATGTATTCTTTGATAAATAGAGCATTTGTATTTCTGGATTTTGGAAGCGATTAAAACCAACACTACACGGTGGTATTCAGAAATTTTCGAAATCTAAGTAAAAATGTAAAAACGTTTCTCTATTTTGTCTTCGTTTTTTACAAGAGTAGGTTATTACGCATCATTTTCAAATTTATGTTTTCCAGTCTGTGTGGCAAGTAGACTTGAGCAGATATTAATTGCTTTAGCAGCAATATTTTTTTGGTAAAAATTCCATTAATTTTTCAACATGCTGAAGCCGAAAATGAGTTTGAAAAAGCCGTGCATGCTTTATGCTGCCTCTGGTACTATTTTTCAATGGAACTTCAGTTGAAGCACCTTAATCTCTTCTAAAACAGCCACACATCCTGAAGCCTTATTTATGAACATTCATTGTGGCGAGTGCAACCAGTCAGTTTCAAGTGTGTGAACTTAACACTTTACTTTGGATTTAAATGCAACCCTTTACCCTTTTATATTACCTGGCGAAGAGTAATGTCCACCCACATCAGAATAAATAGCTTCAGAGATTTCAAATTGCGTACTTTTCTCCGCCCGGATTTCTTTTTTTTAAATGGTGAAATGCTTGCCTTTGATTTGTTATCCCTGAGTAATCGAGCGTGCTATGATTCGACTCACTATTTTAATTCATCTCGACTGCCGTTGTTTTCTTAGACAATAACTCATCAGGGGCAACTCAAGACCATTCATAAGTTGAGAGCCGTTGTCTTCAATGGATACCTTAGACAGGTAGCTTCACTCAGGTTCAGAGCATTCTGAACTCGAAACAAGATGGATATTACTATTTTTGGCTACCTGTCATTACAAAGCGGAGGTGAAGAATATCAACGGCTACCTGAAACGCTTCAGGCATCATGTCGGAATATTTAAACGATTTTCTTCCACGCAACCGAAGCACTGGTGAGGGCGCCGGAAACCTATTTCGGACTTGTTTCGATTTAGGTATCTAAACATTATTAGAGTTGTTATTAAAATGAAAAGGAAAGGTACACATTACATAAATAATCATCATATCATCATAATGAATAATAGCAAACGTTGTCCGTATTCTTGCCTTGATTACTCTTTGACTATTACGTGTTGATTTATAACCACCAGAGTTAAAAATAAGCAGTCTTAAAAATCGACATTTGTAGAGAAACTACTCTGGAAAGCATTAATTACAATTAGTACTTTGAATACCTCGATTACAACGTCTCATGTTGGTAAAAGAAATCTCGTCCACCAACATCCTAGATAACATCATTATTTAACATCCTAGTTTTTTACTATTGAACCATGAATGAAAATGCGTAACGATATTTTTACAATGCAAGGTTTACTTTGTAACGTATTGGATTCATTCAGTGGTTTCTGTTCTAAAAGGACGATCACCTTACGAAAGATGATAATAAAATGATGCTGCACAAACAAATATTAATTTTGAAGTTTGCAGAAGCATAAAACGTATATAGTTTTCATGCGATTTCCTCATGATGGTGGACCAGTTTTTTTATACATACTAGAACGGACTGATTCGTTTACCTGACAATCCCAAATTCCATCCATCCAAAATGTACTCTATATAACGACGGCTGAGGCATTCATTCAGCGTAAGATGTCCACACTAACATACCGCGAATCGGATCATGTATGAAGGATGAAATGTAAAATGGAGAAAGGTAGTAGCATTCATTGACATTTTTATGACAAGCATGGCACAGCAGGAATCTAACAGGAAATCGCTGTAATCTTTCTACTCATTTTACACAGAGTAATCTACGCACTCCACACCACGCATCGGCGCACGCATCTTTACAATAAATGAATTCACAGTGCCACAGGAATAACGGTAAGGCTGCTAAAAGTTGTTGAAGCACTTTTCCCTCAACCTACTGTAATTTCAAAAACTCATAAAGCTACAAGTGCATTACTCCTTGAGGCATGCGTTGCGTAAAGCGTGCGCAACTGAGTCTGTGAAAACTGAATAAAATTCGTGTCAGAGCGGACTGACATGAAATGTGGATTTATTTTACGTCGTTTTTTGTACCACTTTAATAAACCTGCACAATTTTTCGCTTGCTATACAAAAAAGGAAAGATTACATTGGTCATTTACGACGAATTTATTTCTAAGGATTTCGTCTTTTCTTTAAAACTGCATTTATTAAACAACATCATATAATAAGGTTTCTATTTCATCGAGTTTTATGCGAAAACGTTTTGATGGAAAATGCATTATACAGGTTTTAAAAGTTAAGTTACATGACATTGTCCCTCTCGTTTTAATAAATACGACGTCAATAGCTTCCGCATGAACATCATTTTAAATTTCCTCTCCATAGATTGATTATTAATCGGACAGTCAGCTTCGGACTAACAATTAAACCACACGGGAACTTCAGGTAAATAAAAAGGTTGAAAAAGGCAAATATAAAAATAATGAAGTAATGAAAATAATAACAATGAAAAGGAATTGTATGCTTTACTTCTCTCGTGTGCCTCTATAATCCTTGAAGTTTGCGGATTTATCACGCAGCTAATCGTAAGCAATTTAATTATGCTGTCATTAAAAAAAGTTAGATACGGGATCGGGAATCATCATTTGTTTGTGCTTTCAAAGATCTGTTTTAAGGAATTTTTATTTTTGATACGCGGCAAAACGCAATTTTCCTGAACAAGATCCCAATGTGTGACAGAAACTCTGCAAAACAATCTAGTTTCTTTTCTTTACTTAACTTGCAGTGTTGTCGTTGTCAGCCGTTGAGCAAGGGTTTATTTCTATGTTGACTATTTCTTACCCATAAATTAAATTAACATGATAGTTCTAAATAAGAAAGTGGAGCGAAAGGTTGATGCTTCGGATGATTATAAATAGTTACGGGTTTCCGACGTTTACAAAGACAACCTTACATGTGTTCACCAAATTTGGAAGGCGCATGTCAAAACTTCATCATGTGTCACCGGTGCCTTCCAGCAAACTAACAAATTCGAAACACTTCAAGGCTTGGACAACTTCACTAGTAACGTTGAAAAGAAATGTGTACATTTTTATTTTACATTCAAGCTGTACAATTTGGCTCTATCAATCTGAAATGATCAAATTTAAGCAAGTCACAGTTATACTCATGGAGATCACATAAACATGAAAATAATTCAGGTTTGGATCTATAATAAAACAGGCTCGTGGTAGTACCAGAACTGGAAGCAAACATGTAATCAATGGTTATGGTTATTGTATGTATTCGCAATTGGCGTATGAGTTTACACGTGCGTGACGTCAAATAAAGTTCCAGTTGAACACTGGTGATCCGGTCCTGAATTCATTCGATAATTTTCTAACAGCGTTGCCGATAAGCGTATTTGATTACAGTTCGATAACCACTTGCCTTTGGATCAGTGCCTGTCTTGAAGTGATTGGACCCGTTGGTAGAGACAACTCGAACCGTAACTCTTGGGAGTGAGTGTAAAAGCTCAAATCACTCTCGGATTAAGGTTCATCAAGGCATGTAATGTAAAGTGAGTGCGAACACGAGGTAAGTGTTGGCGTTGTAAATTATATGTGAGTAGGCAACATTTTTTACTCACAAAACGCATGTTTTATTGAGGTTATACCGCGATTATACACATTATTTTATCGTCCTGAGCACTTTTATTGTTGTCTGTTGTGTTCAAACTTTTGTCGTTAATTTTTTTGTTAAACATTGCACGTAAAACGTCAAAGGTGAAGATACGCATCTCGGTTCATTTGATTGGATAATTTATAAGCAACTCCATTCCAAGAAAGGTAGCAAAGTGCTTCGTTTGTGACACAGTGTATTTATTGCTGCGCAGTGCTACTTTTTGCGGTTGGCGGCATTACCTACCTAAATCACTTTCCTATGAGCAAAATAGTGAAGAAATACTGTTTGTTGATCCTTTTCAAGATAAATGCATAGATCACCTCCTCCATTTCCACAACAATTATTAACCAGCTAAAGACAACATTGTTTTTTGCTCTCTCTATACAGGTGAAGATAGAATGCCTTTCAATGACTCTAGACGTCAATGATTAATCACCGAAAAAGTGGAAATGATCCATCTTTTCCTATTTAGCATGGACTCGCCTAAAGGAACATGATCCAAAAATCCATTCAAATTATAACATATGAGCTGCGAATATTTTTTTTAATTCCCGACTTTTATTTCAAAATATGATCCGTAAAACTTTTAAAGGTTTAGGTAATTATCACTGAAGTATTTTTATTAACAAAAATATGAATAGTTTAAACGTACATACAAAATGCAAAAAAAAAAATCTAAAATTTTATGTAAAAAGAGGTAACAAGGCTTGTAAACAATGGCAGGTGTCAGATAAATCGCCAAGTACTAACCACATCCATAGTGTTGGTTAGAAAAAGGCAGGTTTTCACAAGCCGACTGATTATACTTACAGTGGGATACACTTAGTGGCTGGACTTTCGGGTCTCAATTTTTTTTTCGAATTTCCGGTCGAGTACGGTATCAAAATGACCGGAATAACACAGTGATAACGAATCTGAAATCAAATGAGTTTTTAATTTGATCGTTTTTCAGTTATGGCGGGAAAAGTAGTTTTTCAAAAAAGTCTGTACATCACGTGATATTGGGTATCAAAGTGACCGGAATCACACGGAGAACAAGAATGCGTTGACCGATTTTGAAAATATCGCTCCGTTTTCGAGAAAACTTGAAAATACG